>PVJO010000022.1:344833-442734 GCA_004026905.1 Hystrix cristata
TCATGGTAAGATGACATTTTTAGGGGTGAATGACGGTTCCGGAAGTTCTCTCTCTCTCTCTTCTCCTCACTGTCTCTCTCCCTCTCTTTCTCTCCTGTGATTGAACAATCTTTCCCAAGCCCCACATGGTAGTGCAAACCCTGTAATCCCAGCACTCTGGAGAGGCTGAGGCAGGAGGATCACAATTTGTCACAAGTTCATAGCCTGGACAACTTAGTGACTTAGCAAGATCCTGACTCGAAATAGAAAAATAAAAAGGGCTGGAGATGTATCTTGGTGTGAAGGCCCTGGGTTCGATCACCAGTATTGAGAAAAAAAGAAACAAGAACCTTTTCCCTGAGCAATGCTCTTACAAAGGACTTTGGTCTCCATGCACGGACCCTGCACTGTTTACCTGCCCCAGGGGCTCTGGAGGGTCAAGGGCTGGTGTCCTAGGCCCAGAGAATGAGGTCTAGTGATGTCAGGCATGTGGCTGGAAGGAGAAAAGAGGGGACGGAAAAATGAGACTAGACTTTCTGCTAGGCGAGCTCTTCCACTGTCCAACCATGACCTCTTCCACAGTGCTCGTCCCTCCAGGGCTCAGGTGTTGAGCAGCCAAGACTGTAAAATGGGACAGCAGAGGTCACAGGAAAAGGGTTGGGCTGGCCTTAGGGGGAACCTTGGAATTTCCTTTCCTGGAAACCTTCAGGACCCAAACCAGAGACTCCTCTACTTAGGGACTTTCTTGGTCTTCTCCTTGGCTCATTCTTCTTCTCCTTTCTCCAAGTCCCTCCCTTTCCTCCAAAGTCTCTCTGACAGACCCTGCTGGAGTAGGAAGCTCCATGCAGTCAGAGACTGTGACGCGGGGTCTCACGGAAGAGTCTGCAGTAGGGGGCAGACGCCCAGGATGACCTCGGGGTCCATGCTGCCTGCTGTCTGGGGGATGGGTGGTCTGGCCTTCAGAGGACCCTCGCCCAGCACTACACTTGTGAGGCTAAATCCCCACTCGTGTGAGCTAGAGGTGGCCGGCTTCCTGGAGAGGTGCAGTGAAGGGAAGAGTCATTTCACGGGACCTGGACTGCTTAGACTGGGTGAAACACCAAGCAACTGCTCAAGGCTGCTTCCGCTGGTCGGCAGAAGGGTCAGACAAGCAGAACTGTGGGAGGTGGAAGGGAGGAGAGAAACAGGGCCGCTCACCCCCAAAGAGGCTGCGAGGCAGCCTGGCCAGCCAAGTTCAAAGGGTTTAAGGTTATGGGGCCTTACAGGAGGGAAAAGGAGGGGAGATGGCTGGACTCCATGCTTATGGGGCTGTGCTTTTCCAGTGAGAAGCCCTGGCTTCATGATCCACTCCTGCTTGAGGACTAAATTCAGAGGATCCAGTGACTTCCGAGGGTCCTGGTGGAGTGGGAGGTTAGAAAACCACCATGTGAACTGACTTGGGTTCACAGTGAGGGCTTTGAAATGAAGCAGATGTGACCCCTAGATGCGCCCACAGCTGGATTCTGACACACACCCAACGTTCCTTTATTAGTACACGCCCAACCCAAGGGTGCTGTTGTTGTGCAGTTGTGTATTTTTTTAGTTTGGGTTTGTTTTTAGCGAACTACTCCACGGATACATTTGTATTAAAATCAAACTGAAAAAATTTGCAATTTGCTCTGGGAGAGAAAACAGAACATGAAACTATGCTGCGCAAACTGAACACATATTATTCTGTTCTGAGTCCTACAGAAGTCTGAACCACAGCACAACTTCGATCCTTAAACTGGCTGGAGGTTAAAGCCAGCCTGAAATCCTTACTTTTGTTTTTTTAAGGCAGTGTTAGAAAACTTTAAATACAAGCTCAAGACTAAGTTGGTAAGACATCACAGACTGCGAGAAGTAACCGGGCTGCATCTGCACGGCGGACTGACGAACTCCGAGCAAGCAGTGCCCCAGGAAGGGTGACGGCCTCCAGCACGGAGTGCAGCCTGGAACGGAGGCTGCTGCCCAGCAGAGGCAGAAGGCTCAGGGGCCAGCCTCACCCCAGAAGGTCGAGTGGGGGTGCCCGGGTTGAGCCACGGTCCTGAGTGCCGCCTCTTCTCCCCAGGTCGGCAGGATGCAGGGCTCAGCACCCCGGGGCGGCCTCCTCCCCAGCCCTCCCCACCGCCAAGCCGGACGGGGTAAGGGGTAGGCGGCAGGACAGCAGGGCCCAGACCAGCGGTGTCCCAGGGACTTCTAGCCCTTTGGTCCCTGCCTGGAGCCACTAAAGCTGGCGGGCATCTGTTGCCCAGGACTCGGCGCCCGTCCGAGTGTGTCTGAGTGCGCGTTAATACCTTTTACCACCAGCAGCAGCCTCCGTCGCTCCTCCTCCTTACTTTTTAAATGGAAAATAAGTTTCATCATTTTTTAAAATTTATTTTATTTTAATGGTACATTTTAGATGTGCATAGTGATAACATTCATCAGAGAGGATTTGTACCTGTACGTGATATATCTTGTTGCTTCTTTTTTCCATTCCCCTCTCCTCCCTTCACCCTCTCTTCACCTCCTCTCCCCTCCTTATTTACAAAAGCTTTGTTTTCATTTTTTCCTTCCATTTCTTATTTCTCTTGTCCCTCTGTTCCTTTCTCCCTGTTTCATCATTTTTTAATGTGAAAAGAGCTATTAACTTTATTTTTACAGTATTGGGATTTATTCTGATGACTGACAATCACGATGACTGAATAAATTGTATTATTAAATGTTAGACTACTAATCACCCCACCCTAATTTATACAATTACTATCTCCTACTAATGTATGACTTCTGCAAAAAATAAAAAGGTCCAATTAAATATTTTATAAAAAGTAAGGCTGGGCGTGGTGGTACATGCCTGTAATCCCATTACTCCTGAGGCTGAGGCAGGAGGATCACCACAAGTTTGAGGCCAGCCTGGGCTACATAGTGAGTTCAAGGCCAGCCCAAATTACATAGGAAGACACTGTCTCAAAACAAAAAACAGAAACAAACTCCAAAAAAAAGAAAAGAAAAATTTATAAAACATAAAAAAGATATTTGTCTACACCAACCCCATTTTATCTTCCATAAGAAGCGGGCCTCTGTTTACCTGCTGTTAATTTGCCCCTCCCCCTCAACTCTGTGCCACCCACAGTGCACATTTGCTGTATTAGTGTGGCTCCTAAGCACAGACTATGGAGAAAAGGATGCCTTATAGTCAAAGCCTAGATTGTGGGTGTATGAACAGGGTGAGCTATTCAACCTCTCAGGTATATTTGGTGTAAAATGAGAACAAGAATCAGCCTAATTCATACGGTTGTTTCGGAAACAAAGTGAACTAAGACAGGAAGCACTCAGCACTGCGCACGGTGTGTACAGATGGTGGGTTCGGCACCCTCCATTCAACCATGTGAAGATGAAAAACATTTGAAAAACAATGCACACCTACAAACTTTTTTCTTGTCATTACTCCTTACACAATAGTGTGTCACAACTATTTACATAGTCTTTGCACTGTATTAGGCATTATATATAAAAATAAGGGATGATTTTTACTATATGGAAGGGTGTGTGTGGGTTCTTGGCAAATTCTCCCATTTTGTATAAGGGACTTGAGCACCCGCAGATTGGGGCATACACGGGGTATCCCAAGGAAAGACTACTGTGCTTGCAGTAAACACCTGGTCGCATCCTGATCCTGGGTCAGTGAACGATCCCCCCTCTTCAGAGCCAGCCATTCTCTGTTCAATACAGGTTGTCTCACAGGAAATGCATCAGGAGAGCCCGTCCTCTCTTCTTCATGTGGGAAAATCCAACTCATACTTTGAGACTCAGTTCAAATGAAAGATACACTGAATTTTCTTCTGGCCTGTCAACCCACTTCAAAGCCAAGTGGTAGCTCCTATCTAATCCAGGTGTAGTTTACTAAAATTGTGTCTTTAGGGTTTGCTTTGTCACAAAGTATGCGAACATTCAGCGTGCAGAACTGAATGCCATTCCTCTTTGCACCAAAGATGCCAAGCACCAAGCAGACACTCAATAAATATTTATTGAACAAATAAAACAAAATGGAATCAAGTGGCATCTGTGCAAATGTTAGAATGTATGGAGCATATGGCTTTACAGAAATACAACTCATGCTACAGCTTTTCCAGAAAGTCATGATTTCTGGGGTAGAAATGAATTTAATCAAATCAGCTATCACAGCTGACAGAAGAAATTAGGGGAAAGGCTTTAGGATTACACCACCTCTGCCAGAAAGATGTATTATCTATTTTGAGGTAAATGCCTCAAAATATTTAATGAGAATGTGATACTTTTGTGTGTGGAGGGGGGACTCTTCAGCCCCAAACACAAAAATCTTTTGCATTACGTCAGACTGGCACATAGAGGATAAATTATGTCCATTTGCCAAATCGAGAAGTGAGTGGAGATGAAAATTTATCCCTGTTTGAAAGGAAATTTTTTGAAAGACAGAATGTTGTCTTCCTCTAGCATAGCAAAGTTAGGAAACCAATTTACATGTCTTGAAGATCACAGGTGAGTAGTGAGGAGGGGGAACAGAAAGGGTACTGATCGAAGTCCCATGCACCATTCTAGGTACATGATGTAAAAGTCAACCTCAATGATGAATACTACCACCCCCATTTTATGACGGGGAAACTGAGTCTCGATGAGGTTAGTGACTTGGCCAAGGCCAAATTGTTATATGTGCATGTGTTACTGGTGATTGAACCCAGGGCCTTTGCACTGACCTGCATCCCTGTCATTTTTGTATTTTTTATTTTGAGACAGGATTTTCCTAAGTTGTTAAATTGCCTGCGCCAGGCTTGAACTTGGGATCCTCCCACCTCAGCCTCCCCGAGTGTGTGTGTCACTAACCTGTGCCATGTTCAGCTTAATGTAGTGTTCTTTCTGGGCTCACCTCTCACCTTAGATCTTCCTGCCTCTTCCAAACCAGTACACTTGATCACGGCCCTTGTCGTTCTGCATAATCACGCACCTCAGACTCCTTGACACACCTGCCCTTTGGTGACATTTTGCTAAATCACCCTTCTGCATCTTCTCTCTTCCTCTCTGAGAATTTCTCCTCTACATTTAAAGGCTTTCCCAGATCCTCAGTCTCACTTTCCCTCGCTAAATCACTCCAATTTGACACTTCAGTGATTTTGCTTCCCTTAGACTCCCTCATAGTCACTGGATAATAATGGCTAATATTTACTGAGTGTTTAGATGCTGATCTAAATGCTGTAAAATCATTCCAACTTATAGATGTGGCTCAGCATAAAATAACAGCCTAAGGTCACTGAGTAAATGGCAGTGAGCATTCAGATAATTCCGCTCTCTGAAGGGTAGAGGGTCATTCTCTCCTAACCTCTCAACAGCACTTCCCAGTATGGACCCTCTTATGCTCTCCACTCTGCCCTAATCTTTGGACCTTTTGGATTTTCTTCTGTTCTAGCTGCTCCTTCTCCACTTTCCTTTGTACATGCCACCTTCTCCACAGACCCTTTAGTTACTGACATTCTCAGGCATCTGTCTCATTTTTTCTTCCCATATCATTTTCCACAGGAGACCTCGGCCATACCTTGATGATGTCTTCACCATTAGGTCCCACTGAGTTTTCTTTCTGTCAGCCATTAAGTTTCCACCTTCTGCTCCTTCCTAACATCTCCACCTCAATACTTTGCTTGGACTATATCTCATGGCGCAAAATCTAAACTCGTCTTTTTTTTCCCCTCTGAAGCTCCCTCTCTCCTGATTCTCTTGGTTGATGGCACACTGTCCATCCAGTTTCTCAAGGTAGAAACCTGAGGTCTATCCTTTCTTGCCTTTGACATCTGATTATCCACCAAGTCCTGTCCATGCTGCACCTTCAACTTCTCAAACATGGTTCCATTTTCTCTATGCTAATCCACTGTCCCTCTCACTGATGGTCCACTTCCTAACAGACTCCCAGCTTCCGGTTCTGCCCTTTCCAAAGCATTCTCCAGCTGTGCAACAGTCACACCCTCTTCTGCTTCAAACATAGCAGGAGCTCCCTATTTCCCTCAGGATAAAGCTCCTAAATGATGCCTGTATCATCTATTTTCTGGCCCTTCCCTGCATTTCTGCAGCTATTCTCCCTTCTCTGTATTCTCCACTGCCACATTAGATTCCTTTCAGTTCTTTGGACATGCCACATTTCTTTACACTGAGCAAGTGAACATGCAGTTCTCTCTTCAGGAACACCCTTCCCCTCTGCCAATATCTCTACCCACCTTTCCCGCCTCAGTTGAAATCTTCTCGATTGCTTTCTGAGTCTTCACACTAATTTCTCAGTTCGGCAGTCTCAGGATACCCACATGTCTCTTTCCCAGCATCCGTCATACTTATAATTAATTATGTATTTAACGTGTATCTTCTTCCTCATTGTGCGTATGCATGAGACTGTTATTTTCAATGCCAAGTGCAGAAGGGGGCACGGATGTGGAACAGATGCTGAATAAAAATGAACAGCCTCACTCAAGTACCCCCTTCGCTGCGAAACCCGCCTGGGTTCTCCACAGCCTTCTCTCCATGGCCCTCGGCCCCTGTGTTTGCATTCTGCCTGGGTATTTACTGGGTATCTTTCTTTCTCCTCCATAAGTTTAAAAGGCCGGGTCTTCATTCTGCACACCTTATCTTCTAGCGTGATGCCTGTGGTGCTTATTGAATTAAAAAGGGAAGAGTCTAAGTCTTGCGCATGACGAGACCTTAGACCTAAAAGCACTGGATTGCAGAATGAGGCTGTGTTCCAAAACAATCACCAGGGATGAGTCGCCCATTTCTGATGGAAACAGACAGGAAGGCTGAGAATCATCAGGAGGTGGTTTTATCTGGGCACTCTGAACATGGGTCACTGTGTTGAAATAACCAGATAGTAGGTAGCATTCTCAACCGCCCCACCAGCCCCATGCTGATCCTCTACAAGGCACCAAGCATTCCAAACGGAGGATTAACTGCACGGCCTCTGCTCCACACGCACCCCAGTCTCGCACCAGAATAGTGGCATCTTTCACCTGACAGCTCTGTTCTGGTGCCTGTCTCTCCTCCCCTCTTATGTACTGTCCTTGCTGCTATCAGAGTTACTGTTCTTGAGCTTAGGTTTAACCACATTACCTCTACTGAATCTTCCAGGCCTCCCTGTCACCTACGGACTAAAGTCCTTTGCACATGGTATCCAGTGTGCTCCATAATGATGCCCAAACCCAGTTCACAGGCCCATCATTTCCCCCCACCAGGAGATGCAGGACATCTCCACAATCCTGAGCTTTCCCTTCCTGTCATGTCCTTTCTCGTCTGTGCTTTTCTGTGTCCATATCAAATATTTCTCTGTGAAATACAGTAGAACTAGTCGCTCCGACCGGGGACTCTCAGATCTGTTTGGGCATCTGTCAAGTTCGTTTTCCTTTACGGGTTTCAAAGAAGACAGGGCAACGTTTTTTGCTTTTTTGAATCTTTAGCATTTATCATGTCTTAGAGGCTCACTAAATGTTGAACAACTACAGCTATGAAGTCTAAGTCTATCTGAATCATATTTGGTGGATCAGGTCCTCTGGGCAGCTTTTCATTTCCCTCCTTAACTAGCAGATTGCACACTGAGCCTGTCTTCTCGTGACAAGTTGTTCTCGTTAGGGAAGAGTTATACCACACTGGCTTTCTGTCATCCACATGTTGCTGTAACTTGCACTGTGCATTTATTATCTGCATGCTAATTGCAAGTGAAGCAGTTTAGTGTGCTAAAAATAAGATTCGTAAGTACCTTCCAAGGGCAAATAAACAAATGCGGACTATATGCTACTGTCTGTTATCCATGTGATTGCTTTAACGCTGTTTCGATGGTAATGTGTGCAATTCTATTCTCTTAAGTGCAAATAATTGACGGTTGTCAAAACATTTGAAATAACTGTGACCTTCGTGTGCACAGTGAATAAGAAGGTACAGAAAAAATATTGACCTCCTAAAAAGGGCAAAAGTTCAATCCTGAATGGCTTAAGACAAAATGAGTTTATATAAAGTTTGCCAGGAAACAGGAAGTTAGAAAAAAAAAAACTGTGATAAGGGCGGCCGTAAAGAGAAATGCTGACCCAGAAGAGACAGATCTGAAAATGCAGGGGAGAACTTTTTGACACAGATGTAAGATCATTTATCTCAGAGGAGTTTTTTTTTTTTCCACTTATTTATGACAGAGCTAAAAAAGTGAGACTTGAACTCATCCTAATTCTATAAGACAAGCATGTCTGATGAAAGTGGGGAGGATTATTCCCTCTACTGGAACTGCTTTAATGGAAGCTTCTTGATGAACACTGCATCTTAAAATACTCATCCACTGATGAGGAGTTATTTCAAGATGTGAATCGAGGCCGGGGTTGCAGGGAGCTCTGAATGCGAAACAGGCTACACCTCAGGATATTGAGCTGAGCCAGAAGAACAGCGTGCTGACAACTGTCCCCACTGGTCTTTCTGGACAACTAGTTCCCACCCCAGTGGCCCTCTGGAAGCCATCAGCGACTAGAAAATCTATGATAACTGCCAAGACAAAAAGCTGGGGTCAGAGCACAGTGAGACAGCCAAGGAGGCTTTTTCTTTCCGTCTGTAACCCCCATCTACACAGGAAAATTGCCTTCTTCCAGCCCAGCCGTGCCCAGCTCTTCACAATTTTCTTTCTTCCCCATCTGTATCTGTTGACAAAGCCCCAGCTGACTGCCAGGCCCCTTTCTATGCTCATGTAAATCTGAAGCTTGTGAAGTACAAATCTTGAGAGAGATATTATATCTCAACTGCCCAATTCAGCTGTCCCTTCTTCTGTGATTCATTCCAAGGTCCATGTCAAATGTCACCTCCCCTAAGATAGTCTATCCAATTCCTCTAGGCACCAAGATACTACTTCTGAATCCACAGTCATGGTCATAGGTCTATTATCACATAGTCTTGCCATTACTATAATAATCTGTTGACACATCGTGGGTGCCTGGAAGGCAAGGACTCCAGGGCTACTCAAGCCATGTGTGTGGAATGGATGTATGTATAAATGCAGTTCTGAATGGAGGAGGACTGTAGGAATAGATTTTGTGTGTCGACATCCATTAAGAGACAGAAGCCAAACAAACATGTTGAGTGGCAGGACTTGTCAATGTGAAACCTGGATTGGGGCCGAGCTTGGGTGCCAGGTACCCGAACCACATAAACAAATAAACTGGATGGCTGGGATTTGTTTCCGTGACTTATCATTGACATCCCTGTTGATGTTAAGGCTCCCCTGGCAAAGTCAATACCCTAGTCCCATTGCTGCCAGACATCCTGCCCTGAAGCATTTATTAAACTAGGCACCAGGGAGAGCTCCAGAAATAATGGAGTTTGAAGAAAGCACTTAGCATTTGTGATGCTTTGAATTAAAATTTAATGGGGGTTTGAGATGGAGTGAGTGGGAAGCTGTAAGGTTAGTCTCGGAGAGCAAAGCAGGAACATATGTTTTTGTTGAGCATGAAACCATCTATGTATTCACCTCCGTTTGCCTTCACTCCCCGTTATCCATAGTCTTCCTGTATTTCCTATTTATCACAAGAGCTTTGGGTCTTTAAAGAGACAAAGGCCAGTCACAAAACCAATACAGGTGGGAGACCTTTGCTTTGAGATACCAAAAGCCCTTCGAAACCTTTCTGTTTACTATGTGCACATACTGATGAACATACTGTACCATAATAAACCAGGACTAATTTTTCTTTTCTTTCTTTCTTTCTCTTTCTTTCTCTTTCTTTCTTTCTTTCTTTCTTTCTTTCTTTCTTTCTTTCTTTCTCTCTCTCTCTCTCTTTCTTTCATAGTACTGGGAATTGAACCTAGCACCTTTGCACTGAGCTACATCCTCAGTCCCTTTTTTTCACTTTTTATTTTGAGACAGGGTCTCACTAAGTGGCTAAATTGCCTGGGGTGGGCTTGAACTTGTGGTCCTCCTCCCTCAGCCTCCCAAAGTGTTGGGATCACAAGTGTGTGCCACCACGCCCAGCTTCAACCAGGAATTTCAATCCAACTCACTGAGAGATAAAAACATTTCACTGGAAAGAAGAAGGGAAGGTGGGATTCTGCCACTATTTGGACAGGAGGAGCCAGTTTGTGAAAGTGTAATTTAAAAACAGTTCAACTTTTTGGCTCTTGCTGCTCATATCTACTGAATACGGTTCAGACCTCTGCCAATAGCTTCGGACGAGCACAGGCAATTTCAGAGGAAGCCGGTCACAGCAAAGGTATTGGTGTACACAAGTGTCCCTCACTTAAGGCTAGTTTCAACGAGCTTCTTAGCTCATTGGGCAGACGGAAAGACAAACTGTGATTTTACCTCCACTATAAACACAGGAAACAAGTGGTGTTACGACAGGGCTTGACAAGTTGCATTTTACAAGCTGCAGGAAATACCACGGGAGAAGACAAGCCTCCTTTAAGGAGAGATGAAGTCCAGCTGAGAGCAAAACTCCTAAGTCTCCACTAGGAAACAGAATCCCTAAAATGTACAGGGCCTGAGCGAGAGTGTGCAGGGAACCCACAGACCCTGTATAGCAGCAATAGCTAACCTTTTAGAGCTTTCAATGATACAGACAGCTCACTGTGGCACGCATGCTGTAGGTTCACCACCACTGCCCTATATCTCAGTGTTTAAAAGCAATAATCAAGTAAACCACTCAGTGAATGACATATGTTAGCCCCTCACCCTCACAATGGCTCAGCAAGAACACTCAGCCTCTTTGGCATTCAGTGCCAGAAGTAGCAGCTTGGGGGGAACCCGCAGCTCGCAGTCCCTAATTCTCTCCCTGTGGTCAGCCTGTCTGCTTTCTGTGTTCCCCGGTTCCTACGGGTACTAGGAGGGGCCTCACGTGCGTGTGTAAGGACACTCCAGGAGCACGTCACAATTCTGCCCACACCCCATAAACGGCTGCTCCTTGGGCATTCTCAGGCGCAGGGTTACTGTTTGGGGGAGGAGGGAGGAGGGGAGAACTGAAAGGTCTTAGGGACCACTGAGTCCTTCCCTCTCGCTACAGAAATAAAGAACGTGGCTGGTGAGAGACTTGCTTAAGGTCACTCAGTCAGAAGAGGACAGACAGCCTTCGGTCTGCAGTTCCTGCTCTTGGCTCTTTCTGCCACCCCATGCAGCTCGTGTTTGGCCTTTAAGTAGAAAGATTAAATCATGAAAGATAGAGGCAGAACCAGAAAGGCCAGGAGCCACTTTCGCGACAGGTCTACTGTGGCTCAGTGACCTAAATCTTCTGAGGACTGGGAAGCTCCAGACCATGGTTCTCGGACTTGCAGTACAGAGTGAGACACCGGCAGCAGCAGGGGCCCAGCAGTCTGCACCTCCCACTGGGACTTCATTTGCAAGGGGCAGAGTTTCCAGAAGCGAAGCTGCCTCACTGCTGATCTGCAGCTCTGCTCTGTCTAGGACGAGGTCCACAGGAGGTCCTGGTCCTCCGGCCAGTGCAAGGCTGCTCAGGTCAGACCAGCACTTGTTTGACCCTCATTCAAACTAAGCACCCCTGCCTGGCTTAGTGAAGAGCCCTTAGATCCAAGGACTCAGGTCTATCTGGAGCCTGTCTCTACCTACCACTGCTCCCAACATGCAACACACATATGCACACACATGTGCACACGCGCACACACACACACACAGCACACACACACACCATGCCTGGACATTAGGCACCCAAATGACTAGGAATCTGCTTCCTGGGTCTCTAGGACAATCTATGGCCCTAAGCTCAAAAGCCACCGAA
Source organism: Hystrix cristata (assembly GCA_004026905.1). Classification (NCBI taxonomy): domain Eukaryota; kingdom Metazoa; phylum Chordata; class Mammalia; order Rodentia; family Hystricidae; genus Hystrix; species Hystrix cristata. Next base: position 356,572 of record PVJO010000022.1, read on the forward strand.
TGGCTTTCTGCCACTGTGCTAGGCATTGGGAGTCCATACATACCTCTCCTTCTACATTATAAATTATTTACATAGAGAGGCTGTCTTTTATTTTGAAACCACCATATTCCATCACAGTATGAAGCACATAGTAGGTACTCAATAAATGTTGCTGGATAAAGTTCCAATCCAACAACCAGAACATCCACAATGAGCCAGACATAGTGTTAGTCTGGAGGTCACAAAATCTCCCAGGAGAGGCTAACCTTTAAATAGAGAGCCGTTCGGTGCAGATGGAAAGTTCTCTAAAGCAAGAGAAGTGGTTATAGGTCTCAACAGCTTAGACTTTGGAGAAAGACACAGGGCTGATGGCCCTAATCTGTGGGTTTCCTGTTCCTCAGTGTGAATCCTGGCCACTGGCCATGGCTGATTCCTGATCTCCCCAGCCGCTCAGGAGCAACACTATAAAAAACGGTCCTAGCAACAAAAGGCGGGGGAGATGTCTGTACCAATTCACAAAGGGAGTATGTGAGTGTCTCCTAAGGAACTCCTAGAGTCCTTTCCAGGTTCGTGCTCCCTGGAAGATGCTCAAGGAATGATGCAGACTGCTACACGTTCCTTGGTTTAACCCAGTGATTCTATGTCCCTCTGAACATGGAGCACACACCCTGCTGGGGGAACCACACAGACCTGCTGCAACACGGTCCAAAACGGAAGGGACGTGCAGAGAGGGAATGACCACCCCAAGTCTCTTTGGGTCCCGTGGTGGGATAAGGATCTGAGCTCATGAAAACTGGCCAGGCGTTTCGAATCCTGGCCTAGAATGAAGCTCTTCATTGGCAAGCCCACATCTGACAGTAGTGGCCAGTTGCACTACCTAAAAACAAAGAGAAACGCATTGCCCCAAGAGAAGACTTCCAGGAAGCTTTTCAGTAGAACAGAACCCCAAATTCCTCCCAAAACACGAACCAGGTTCTGTGATTTCCAGACAATAACATCACTGTCTTTTCCTTCCCATCATGCATCCCGGAAGCCTCAGAGAGCTTCCGGTGCCTAATGGCTTACTGGGTACCTACGGTGCTTAATGAGTTACTGTTCATAACTCCCTCCCTTGGGATAGGCAGTCCCTAAAGATGTTACCAAAGTGTAATTTTAGAACTGAAGGAATCTTGGAGACCATCTAGTCTACCCCTCCCCCGTTTCCTGCACAACTTCCTTCCTCTGAGCCTCTCCAGTGACCTTGGAGAATGCGGGAAATTCTCCACAGTGAGCAAAGACATGATGTCTTTATGATCAGAAGGAGTCTGCCATGCTAGCTAATTACAGCCAGCACTGGCTCACTGCTGCAAACTGGAGTCTGAAGCTTCCGTGTGGCTCTGCACATGTGGCAGAAAAAAATGAAAAAATAAAGAGCTTTTGCACAGATATCAGGGGAGGCACTACCAGCAGGCACATGTGTGCAGCAGGAGTCTCCAGCAGAGTGCAGCTTAAAATGAGACACACATGGCCCTGGCAGAGGCCCGAGACAATTAAAGCTCAGAAGATTGCAGAGGAAGAGCTGGAGGGGAGGAAAACAACCCAACAACTTGTTAACAATTAGCAGTTTAAATTCTTCTTTTAAAAATAAGTCCTGGGACCAGTGAACATGAGGGAAGTATTTGGCCAGGAAATCATCAAATCGGCACCACTCTGACAATCCCTTCTGCCAGGAAGCGTTAGGCAGCGTATGAATGTGAAATTACCTAAGCTTCCCATGTGGAAGTCAAGGAAGACAGAATGTTGTCCCTCTTTTACAGAACATGGAGAAAAAGTTGTGGCAAAGGTTTGGCTTTCCTTTATTTCATTCTACAAGTAATAACTGGACTATTTGAAAATCCCTTATGAGTGTACTTTTCATTTTTCAAAGAGCTTGTTGATGTCCTTGATACATACTCCAAAAATGCCTACACTTACATGAAGGGTCCTAGTTAAGAATCTATATTTTCACAAAGAAATGCCAGAAGGATACGCAAGCAACCAATAGGGTTGGTTTCTTGTGGCAGGGTTGGGGACAACAGAGTGGAGAAGCACAGCAATAGGAGGGAACTTTTGTTTCTCAGTGAAGGGACTTTTTCCATCATCTTTCCATAAGAGTGTAGCCTATTAGGTAATCAAATTAAATGCAAAAATATTCTTCTGAGCCCCACTTTTGCTTCTAAGAAGGCTACATTTGAAAGATGGAGTACAGCGGCTCCCACACTACCTACAGATGAGGTGTGGAGAGGCAGCACTTACTTATTCTTGTACCTCAGAAGGGAGGGTCTAGGCACTTGAGGGAGCTCTCACAGTCACCCTGAATGCCACAGACAAGACTGGCATCACAGCTGGTGTCAGGTCTCTCTGAAATGGCGGATGACCTATGCTCACATGCAACGAAGGTGACAGAATCAAGTTATCAGCTTCATTCAGTTTTTTCCTTTTCTCTTTTATGGCACCACGCTCCTGACAGCAACCAGAGTGATTTTTATTAAACGTGAGCCAGGTGTGGTGGTGCACACCTGTAATCCTAGAACTCTGGAAAGCTGGAGCAGGAGGATTGCAAGTTTCAGTACAGTCTTGGCCACATACTGACTTAGACACTCTCGAAATAGAAAATTTTAAAAAGGATTGAGGATGTATCTCAATGCAAAAGCCCTGGGTTCAACCCCCAGTGCTGCAAACAAACAAACACACACACACACAAGCAAACTTGCTGGAAAACCCTCACAAGTCACAGGTGTCCACCACCAGTTTAGGTCCAAGTCCCCGTGCAAGGACAGTTCTTACGATGACACTCTCTTCTTCACCCACCTCCCAAGTCCTTTTCATACATCCCACTCACCACAACACATCCTACGCAAGACAGAGTGGTCATGACCGCGTGGCCCTGTGTGTGCTTCAGCCTCCCCCTGGAACGCCCATCTCTTCCCCTCCATCTGATACTTTCCTACAGACACTGTAAGGTTAAAGGCCGCCGCCTCCCACAGGAAGCCAGCTCTGGGATGCGCGGGCAGCCTGATCTGCGTGCTCTTGCTCTCGGCGCTTCTCTGTCACAGCGGCTCCCACCAGCACATCACAGCTTTGCCTGGCAGTGACCTGTTTCCCAGTGTGCTCCCAGTAACTGTGAAGTCCTGGTTGCTGCCTCTGTGCCACAGTGGCGGAGCCAGCATTGAATGCCGGCTGAGTGGTTGTGACCTTAGCACTCACTCAGCACCTCTGCCCTGTTCTCTGCACCCATAATTCACTGGATCCTTAGCAAATCACTAGGAAGTAGGTGCCCCTTACAGCTCGGGAACAGTGACATAAATTCCCAGGCTATCAAGTAGCAGAGTCAGTCTTGGAATCCAGGTCGTCTGCCTCCAGAGGCCAGGCTTTTAAACACTGTGTAGTAATGTCATAATAGCAATAATTAAGTGAAATAACTAAAACTCAAACTCCCATTAATAAGACAAAGGTCCTCCAAGTACCAATGTCTAAAATCCTCAAATAGCAGCCACACCTGGAATCTGGGCTGAGTACCCCCCTACTCCCAGCTGCAGTCTACATAAGCTCGTCAAGCCCTGAGGCTTTCTACCACACAGGACTGTGAAGAACAAAAGAGCCACACTGACATCCGCTCATCCAGAAGCTCCAGAAAATTCACTCGGTTTCCCAGAGCCGCCCCCAAGGCCACCCTGCATCCTTCCTGTTACAATGCAACTTGAGATGCTGAGGTTTCTTCTAATGATCCAGCTCCAAAACACAACGCATATGGGCAGAGAGAAGATTTACTACTGACGCCCCATGCCAGGGGCTAGTGGTTTCTGCTCTACCCTCTTCAGAGCGCCTCCCTGGAACTGAGCCGGATCATCTGCTTGGGGACAAAGGCTGGTCTTCAGCCCCTGCCTTGGCCCACTGGTGATGTGTGGAGGCTCACATCTCCTTCGGGGGGAGGCCAAGCCCGGCTCTCACTGCTGCCTGCTACGTAACCGACGTGGATGGGGAGTTTGAAATGCTTCCCCAGAGGCTGCCTTGCCACTGTCTTCTCCTAACCTGCCCAGAGAGGCTTGCAGCAAAGAAGAGTTTGCAGGTGGCCTTTTGCTGGTGAGCAATCAGGATGTAAGAAGGGACCGACAGCCCCAAGGTACTGAGAGACAGGAGGATGAGTCCGCAGGGAGCTTGTGGTGGACAAGAGTCAGGGTTAGAGACAGGCCATAAACTGGAGACTTGGCTCTGCTGTTCCCTAACTTAGAGACTGAGAATAAGTTATTTACCGTATATGAGTCACTTCGGCAGAGGAAGTTAATAGCTTCCTCATGTGTTGTGAGGAACAAATAAAATTTTATGTACAATGAGCTTTATAATTGAAAAAGTGGTTTCCAAGCCTGGCTAATTGTCACAATTGACAAAAAAATTCTTTTTTAATTATAGATTTCTGGATCCTTCTTAAGCTTACTGAATTAGAATCTCCAGAGGATAGGTCCAGGGATTCAATTTTGTAGAAATTTCTTGGGCATTCTTGAAACACAACCACAATTTTTTATTTTTATTTATTTTCTGAGACAGAGTCTTGCTATGTAGCCCTGGTTGCCTTTGAACTTGCTATCCTCCTGCCTCAGCATCCCAAATGCTGGGATTATAGGTGTGTGCCACCATGCTCAGCGACATAGTCACAATTGAAAAGTGATGGGAAAAGACAGCATTACTGCATTCCGGTGGTGAAAAAAATATCAGGGCTGAGCGTTACAACTGCTTGACTTACAAATGGAGAATATGTAGGGGAAGTGACGTCACCGTGGATGGTGAAAAAAGCTGCCCAATTCCCTACTAAGTTGGAGCTTAGACACCCACGAACTCAAGGAAGACAGCTCTCCACAGTGTTCGTGTGGTTCCCTCTGCCACTGTGCACTCTAAGGAAAAAACTGTCTCAAAACACAGAGACATACTAACATTTCCGCTGTATCTCTGAACCTGGTAGAAACAAGAAGTCAAGTGAGGAATGGACACCTAAGCAAAAGATGATCATCAAGCATTTGAGACCAATCCTTGAACTCCTGGAGTGCAAGGGACAACCAGGGGGACATCTACAGATCATCAGGGGGAAGCAGAACGTGGGGGTGAAAGTCCTGCAAGGCCAGGAAGTGAGAGCAGGTGTCCCAGCTCTAGATCTGATCGGGCCACCAAGTGATGACAGACTCCAGCCAGTCACCACCTTCACCACCCCTCTGTTTTCTGTGTGACATGTGGACACAAGTTGTCTACTCCAGGAAGTGCTCAGAGGATCAAAGGCAGTAACAGATGTGAAGGTTTTCAGGGCACTGGGAAAGGCCACAGAAGTACAATGCAACGCTTTTTACTCTTCAAAAGTGTGATGACTAATGCTTTGTACCACAGAAAAGAACATTCTCCCAAGAATGAAAAGTCTGTGCAGTTGTTCATCCAATAAACAGTATACTCTATGAATATCATTCTTTGACATCCCAAGGAAAAGAAATTTAAGAGGCAGCCCCAGAAAAGGAAGGAGCACGATTCTACACTTCACCCAGCAGCAGATGAAGACATTTAGGGAATTGCTGCTGAGCTACTGAGACTAAGAGGTTATGTTAGGCAATTTGGAAAAGAAGAGTTAAAAGTGAGCAAACAGACTGGGGTAAAAAGGAAAGAGATCCTGGAAGGCTTTTCGAAACCACTAAGTAACAAATGTAGCTCCCACCTCCCACCCACTCGCCACTGGAAATAACTTTAAATAATGCATCTGAGAATGTCGGCAGAACAGGCAGTCTGGATTAAAGACTTTTAAAGGGATGGTGTTCCAACAGCATCTTCAGGGAAGCTTGGGAACCACCGAACTTTCAGGCAAGTTTGGCCTAGCAGATATCCTCAGGCAGGCTGTGAGCTGGCACTGAAATCCTGGCATGGCAAAAACTATGATGTGGAAAAAAAAGGATGCCAACCACCACATTCTCATTTCTAACTTTAATACTGTATGGAAGAGTCACCTTCTCTGAGTTTGCAAAATTCCATCCAGAGTTTGGCTGGTCGTTTGGAAGCTGTAGTCCAAACCAGTCTGGAGTCATACATCCTTTTAACAAATATTAATCGAACCCCTACCATGTGCCAGACACTGTCCCAGTTTGGGGGATTACAGAGGCGTGCCAAACTCATGAAGCTCTTTGCCTCTTGACAGAAGATGATGGACAATAAATTAATGCATCTTACAATAAGTGCTTCAGAAAACAGAAGGATGGGGGCAGATGGGAAGAGTCCTACTGTACACAGAAAGATCAGACAATGCAGGGAGCAGCCAAGTGAGAATCTATGTGGAAATCTACTCCTGGAACCAGAGGGACCACCAAGCACCAGAGCCCAAGGCTGCGGCACATTCAGTGTATTCAAGTGACAAGAGGGAGACTATGTGGCTTCACCTGGATGAACAAGGAGAGTGGTAGAAATGAGATCCACAGAGACAGAAAGACATGCACTAGGCAGGACTCGAAGGCTTCAGATTTCACTGTGTAGTGAGGAAAGCCCCGGAGCTTCCTGAGTATGGGAAGGGTTCAACCTGCCTCATGTTTTGAAAGGATCTCTGGCTATTTGGATGAGGATGGGCAAGGACAGCAGGCCAGTGGCCACTGCAACAATACAAACACCACAGTAGTGAGTGTAGGGCAGCACCACTAACGACTTGGAGTGGTGTGGAGGGAGCGAGGCTGACAGACTTGCTGTTTGAGACCTCAGGAGGAAAAGCAAGGTGCTTAGGATGACTTGAGTGTTACACTTGAATATCCAGAAGAAAAGACTTATCCTACTTGGAGGTGACAGCACGGTGGTAGGAGCTATGTTTGAGATGCCTGTGTGACATTCACAGGAAGAGGTCGGATACAGACTCTGGGAAGGGAGAGAGGACTGTGCAGGGCACCAGTGCAGTGTGTGGGCCTGTGGATGCTATTTGAAGGCAAGAGTGCAGATGAAACCATCATGGGAGGGCGCTTAGATGGAGAAGAGAAGGCACCCATGCTTCAGCGTGGGGCCCCCGAGATTTAGAGGGGAGGAGATGAAGAGAAATGGAGGACCAAGAGAGAAGAGACTCCTAGAAGCCACACAAGGCGGGCTTGAGCATCTAAACCAAATGCTAATGACGATGGAAGATGGAGTTGACCACTGGATAGAGCAGTGTCAGGGCCATTAGTAGCTTGACAAAGCCTGAGTGGAAAAAGTTCAAGGGAGAAGGGGACAAGAAGTGGAAACAGCCACTATAGACAACTCAAGAAGTTGTGTTCTTAAAGAATTTAACGCTATAGATTTTACAAGGGGAGAAAGAGCTGCAAAGATCTATCAAATGGCATGACTGTTAGACCTAAGGCTCCCTGACTCGGGCGATGGCGTAGATGCCTGACTCTGATGAGCACCTCATGTGTACTATGAGGTTCTCCCTCCCAGAGACCCATTTTCAGGAGGAGGAAGAGGAAAATCAAGGAAAGAGTAGTAAAAAAGAAAATGTAGGACTTTAGAGTTTCAAGTCATTTTAAGTTCCTTAAACCATTTCTCTTCCATCACTGATTGCATTCACTCCCACATTTTCACATAAGCCAGAAAGTATCACAGGTAAATTTAACACAGCTCTAGAATATGGGGCATTAGTGGACCTTAGTGAGTATCTGAACCACCCCATTGATAAGGAAACTGAAGCTTAGAGAGGGAAATTAAATGTTTGGCTCCCTCAATTATTAGCTGTATCGTCTTAGGTAAGTTACTTTTACCTTCAGGGTTAGTTAATACATCTGTAAAATGGGCAGTTGTAAAAAGCACCCACCAACTTGTATTGTATTGAGGATCAGAATCATACTTAGTTTCTTAAAACAGTGTGTGGCACATGATTAGTGTTATTTTTTATTTCTATTGCCCAAGTCACCCAGAGCATTTGTTAGATTAGGGTAGAAAGTGCTTGATTCTACTTTATCCTCCCTCCACAAAATACACATGATCTCTGAGTTAGCTTTTTATCTCTGTCCCTCTGCTATCCTTTTATTGGTATCAAAACTATCATCTTGGGGGCTTCATGGGTGGCTCAGTGGTAGGGCATTTACCTAGCATGCACAAGGCCCTGGGTTCAATTCCCAGCACTGCAAAACAAACAAACTCACAAAACTTTAATCTATACCATTGCTCTTCCTATACAAAGTACTACTATTGCGGCAGCAGACTCTCGATGAGGCAGGTTAACTACCCCATTTTACAGATCAGAAGGCTGGTACTCAAAGGTTAACGACTCGTCCAAGGTGATAAACTAGGAAGTGGCAGAGCTGGGATTCACACACAGGCCTGTGGACACCTCGGCTCCTCACAAGTCATCCCGGCACTGAACTCTGATGCCATGTACTTTCTCAGTGATCTGCCAGGAATTTGCAGCTCTAGGGCTTTAGGTCAGGTAGTCTGGGAACAAGAAAAACTTGATCTGAATTATTTTAAACCTTAGACCAAGTATATATGCACCTCCCTTCTTGCATGTGTTTAAAACTTGGGTGAGAAATTTGCTTGCAGCTGAGAAACTGGGTGCAGCTGAGTTGGTTCTCATATGCAAGCGCTGCCCTGCGTCACGGGGCATCACCGGGCATCATGGGCCTGGGCAGTGGGGCAGAGCAGGGGAGGGGAACAGGAAGTCATTTCTGATGGTTGGCCAGGCCCTCTGAGACTTCTTGGAGTTGCAGAACTGCCACCAACAGTCACCACAGTTCCTGGAGAACACAAGAAGCTTTGGTCAACCAGAAAGCACCTGCAGTGACATCATGGGGTGCAGCAGTGGAAACTACACGCCCTCCAAGGGCCTGTTTCCCCTTGCTGAGCACAGGGTCCCCGGGAAGCTAATTATAGCACCGTCTCCCCACCCCACCCCCAGCAAGGGCAACTGACCCGTAAAGGTGAGCAGCTTGCTGCTGGCGGCATTTCTCCCTCTATTGATCGTGGCGCAGCCCTGCCTAATGGGTATGGTAAAGACCACAGGATCCAGGCGGCCTGGTGTGGCCAGACACCTCCTCTCCACCCACCTGTCCTACTACCAGGAAATCTCTTATTGTGTAATGATGGGGCTCAAGGGTAGGATCGCTTCCCTAGGGGCGGAGCGGGGACCTGGCACTCTTGGTACCCTTCAGTCCAGGACATGGCACAGGCCTTAGACCAAGGAGAAAGAGAGACTCCAGGGAGTCTGTCATACTTGTGGACTTTTCTTTCTTTCCTGTGGTCCTAGGGACTAAACCCAGAGCCTTCACACTGGGCTACATCCCCAGCCTATTTTACTTTTAAATTTTGAGACAGGGTCTTGCTAAGTTGGTAAATCGCTCAGGTTGGCGATCTCTTGAACTTGCGATCTTCCTGCCTCAGCCTCCCAGACAGGCAGGTGTGACCACAGTGCCTGGCTCACTTGTGGACTTTCCCAAGGCCTGGAGGACAGGGTCTCTGCCACACAGAGGTAGCCAAGCCGAGGCCCAGGGACAGCCCCGAGGAGCCCCATGAGAATGTGGCTGCTCCAAGAGTAGCCCTGATCCACAGCTGCTGGTCAAATCCTGTTCAGTTTGTTCTGCTTTGAACTTGGCCGTGCTGGGGAAATTTAGACTCTGATCTATGTCAATTCTTGGGTGGGAGGGGGACAGGGCGAGGCTGTACTCGATGAGTTCCTCTATGATCTACAGATTAACGAGGCCAGGACAGCCGTGCCCAAGGGCTTCCACTGGAGGAAAAGGGAGGATTTTCCTTCTCATTCTCCAGCAACCCCTCTGCTGCTCAAGATTTGGAAAATTTGACAGCACTCCTCAGATGGCATTTTTTTTCTAAGTGGGCAGAATATTTCTGTCCTCGACAGAGATAGTCCAAGACTGTAACTCAGCCCTCCTTGTGGTGTCCAGACTGAAAGGTCTGAGCAAGGTTTCTAGAGGCCAACTGGCCTCAGAAGATGGAAGGACATCCTGATGTCCCAAGCCACCGAGTGGGCAGATTTCCCCATGCAGGATGTCACAGGCCCTGTTCTGGTCCCGAGATTCCCCTTCCTGTTGGGATTCTCACCAGTCTCAGCTCGCTGCCACCACCACAGCCAGGCAGCTTTCCTGCCCCTACAGTGGCACATGTGGTACGAATAGAAAACTCCCTCCTCGCCCCCGCTCCGCAGGCTCCATTGCTAAAAGGAGAGTCCTGGAATGGGGAGAAGAAGGAAGCACTTGACTCTTCTCTATTTCTGGAGCACTATCAAGAGAGGAAAATGTAATTTTGAGGGAAATTCAAGGGGCTGACACCCACGACCCTCTAGTTTTAAGGGAGAAATGCTTCTTCTGTCAACAAATGGTCCCAGGGCCAGGGGCTGCGGTGGAAGCTGAAGACCTCCCTCTGTAGTTTGCAGAAACTGGCAATGGCTAGGAAGCCATATGTTGTGTTCTGAGATTCCAGTATAAACTTCTGCTGGGTGTTTGGATTTGGGTTTTGTAATTATTCCGTCTTGAGAGAGGAAAAGAGGAGTGTGCGTCTCTGCTGTGTGTGCTTGGAAGGGGGAAGGGAGAAACAGACGGGGGGTGGGGAGAATCGAGCGTGGAGAAGAAAAGCAGTTGTTACTAAGGACGTTCTGATTAGTTCTCCAGCAGAACTGTCGGGCAGCTTCAATAGTGCTCCTGAAAGACAAGGGTGCTGCTGATCCCACACCCGTCTCTGAGGTCCTGTGTGTCAGCAGCTTTCTGGGTAATGTCTGCAGAAGTGCAACAAGGCTGCACTTGCACAACCTCATTCTTGATGGATACTAACGGCAGCGCTACAGTTGTTCTCAGGCAGGCAGCCACCTCCCTTGATGGCTGCCATGCATAGTCCAGGCAGACCGCGAGTCCTGCCCCCAGATGTTAGTAACAAGAATAACATTGCCTAAGCGCTACTTACATGCCAAGCACTGTGCAAGGCTTGAACGTGTAACTCACTGAATCTTCAGAACTACTCTAGGGTGCAGGTGCTGGTAGGGTGCACACTGTACACCTGAGTAAAGGTTATTCAAGGTTATACGGACAGCACACGGGACCTAGGTTTGCCTGAAATTCCTGTCCTTGGCCACTCCGCTGGCCTGTCCTCAGCTGACTTTGCCTCACTGTGGGCAAAGATGGGAGCAGGAAGGACATTCGTGAAGTGCTGGGGCTTAGTTCCCACCTCTGGGAGGATCTCTACTTTTACTGACCGTCATAAGTTATTAAGCAATTTGTCAAATTCACACAACTGATTAGCAGCACAGCCAGGATTCAGAGCCACGATGTGAGTTCTCTATGTTATCACTTGGCCTCTGCCAAATTCTTTCTCAGCTGGTTCAGATTTCAAAGTAAAGGCAGAAGAAACAGTCCAAGAGATTTTCTTAAAAGTCCCTTAAGTAGGTTTAATGGGGATTTTGAAAAAGGCTTGAGCTCTGAAGGCCAACCAATAGCAATTTCAAGAAGGCAGATTTAGGTTTCATGTGAAGAACCTCCTTATAACTATCAAGTATGTCCAAAAAGAGACAAGAGCCTGCCTTGGAAGGTGGTGTGCTCCCTAACAGTGGAGGATTTGGAGTTCAGCCCTGATGAATGCTTGTGGCAACACTGTAGAGAGCAACCACTGCTTTGGCTCTCCAGTTCTGGGAGAATATGGGTGAGAATGTTCCAGAATCCCAATATAGGTCAGAGGAGCGCCCACCAAGGCAGCTGATGAGGAAAAGTTCTCTTGCCATTTCCTGGCAGATAATCCCCAGCCATGTGACCTGCAGTGAGCCAATCAACAGATCCCATTAAGAACGTGGCCTCTTTAAGAATGTGACCAAAGGCACAGAAGTGGTGGCTGGTGTCAGCAGCAATGTCCTTCATTTCCGTTTGTCTCAAAGCCTGGCTATCCAGGCTCCAGTCAGTTTGGTGTGCTACCTAAAATCTTTCTCTGTTTAGCTCAGCAGAGGTGGTTTCCAACACGGGATGCAGCATCCGATGGAAGGTTGGACCCCTCCAGTTACCATGCTATCCATATACCTGAATTACTAGTGAAGTTCAGGTAAACACATATTCCCAGGTTTCCCAGGAAGTACTGGATTAGAATCATCAGTGCTGTATACTGACAACATCTAAGTTTTTTAAAATTTCCCACATGATTCTGAAATGCACCCATACTTAAGAGTGACTGGGATAAATCAACTAAGGTCTGCAAAATAAATACTATAACTTTCTGAAAAACTTTAAGAATTTAGGACTGGCCCTCAGAAGAATGCTACTAACAAAAAGCTTATTTCCGTGGACACAAGACATATACAACTCAGAGGCTAATTCGTGACATCCTTTCCACTGCCTTAGGCTATCCCTTTCGAGGGCTTTCGTAGACAAATCCATCGCCACGGCTGACACAGCTTCATGCCTTCCCTCCTCCAAAGGGGTGGCATCCGTGCACATTCGTCTGAGGCCCCCAAGTCAGTCAAGCACCTGGATTTTTGCTTCCTGTACTAAGGGTTCCCTGTGTGGCACTGCTTCGAGGATCCGGGGACTCTAAGCAAAGTCTGGTCCCCTTTCGGAACCTCAACTCAGCTGCCTAAAAATGAAGAACTAGTACCAAGCTGCTTTTTCTAATCTTGAGGCACAAGAAGGACAAATAGAGGCTGGCAAGTGGCATGTCCCAGTCTCCAGGTTCTGGCTCTGAAGGCTTAGAGGCCCTTCAGAGTAACAAGATGAGTATCTGGGCCACTTTCTGGGGGCTCAGCGCAGAAGCACATATACTCTACTACTGCTGCTTCTTCACCCCGGAGTAAATCCCCACTGCTCTGGGAAGCGTAACTGCTTTTAAGAAGACCCATTGAAGCCAGTGGAGTTTTGTGTGTTTCAAGATTTTTTAATTTTTGTTTTCGAACATTGTAAGAAGGAGGTTAACTGTGAAGCTTACTGAGTCTTCCCCCTCTATCCAGCACTCCTAGACAGGGTCGTCTGGGTACTTTCTGGCCAGGATGGGAAACCCCAAGCCTTCCTGGTGCTCAGCAAGGCTGCAGAATATGAGAGAAAAAGAGCTGAGGCTAACCAGATCCCGGTGGCGCCAAAGGTCCCCAGGGGCAGGAGGGAGGAAACGTGAGAGCCTGCTGAGAAAGCCCCTCTCAGGTGACTCCCTTGTCCTCTGGAGAAGGTATTCAAGCTTACCCTGGGCTCGTATCCGCCCCCACAACGCCTTAGGAAAGTTAACTGACCTCCCACCCCCACACCCTAGAGCTTCCTATCGGCCACCGCTTCTGAAGACTCGGGGGACAATTCAACCATCTGGTGTGTGTGCAATCTGCATCTGTGTGATGCACATACATTTATCTCCCAGCTCCTTCAAAATGTACACAGCTGAATTCCACTGCTGACTTTGGCACTTGTTCCTGGTATCTGAGAAGAACAGATTCAATTAAAAAGGAAGGAACACATGCTGCAAATCACTCCCTCATTTCCAGAGACACCCCCACCCCATGAGCCTGAATTACTTGATGATGAACAGCAATGAAGAAAAATATCTAAAAAACTGGCAGGACAGCTTCCAGCTTGGCTTCCAACCAAGGGGAAGCAGTGGGTTCCCCTTCCTGGGTGGTCTGTGTGCCCTGGTGCATTCTCTTGTCCAGTATGGGTATTGTTGGGTAGAGAACTTGGCTGGAGGTAGAGGGATGGACAAAATGAATCCTGGGGTTCCTCTCAGCCTCAAGATACTCTGCTTTTATTCCTCTGATCTAACAGTATCTTTGTGGGGTGGGGGAATGTATGTGGTCCAGGCAAGATCAAAGGCAGGATTAGTATTTCCATTTCTGAGATGGAAAAATGAAGCGCCAAGGAGAATGGGTGGTTTGCCAAAGGTAAGCACAGGATACTAGCTCTACTAGGAAACATGGGTTCTTTTTCCACATGCACCTGTGCCCATTACATAGATAAATGAGGTGATCCTGAGGCCAAGCCCAGACTGAGGTGCCCAAACTACACACTCAAGAGACTTAGAGGGATAAATATTGCCGGAATGCACCCTTCCAAGGCACTTAAGGGTTGCCAGTGCTGGGCCTTCCTTCCCTTCCACTCAGATCTGCTCGCCGACTCCCTGCCCCGGCACGCACTCAGCTCTATTCCACCCAGTGTTACGAGCTGCCTGGGACTCGGGGGTGACTGTCTTGTCACTGCTGACTTAGGACGGCATCCACCTCACTAGAGAGATAAGGAAGAAAAACAAAAGGAAGGAAGAAGATAGATTTTAAAATGGGATCTAATTGCCTCTGCCCTCTTTTAAATCTAAAGTGATTACAAATTTGGGGATTTGGTTCCTCCGAAAATATGTTCTGCAGAGATTTGGGGAGCCCTGGACTAAGGCTGAGACTCCTCCTTGCCAGAAGGCTTAAGGGGGCTACCTTTGGGGGAACTGGCTGAGGGGATCTCACTGAAAACTGAGGTACAAAGTCAAGCAAGCACAGACTCCTCCTTCCATGAAGCCTGCTTCCAACAACCCTCAGGGCAGAGGGCTCCCACACTTCCCAAACCCATGACTTTACTGGTGACCTTATCTTCTGAAACCAGAGTGAGGACAAGGCTACACCTGCGGGCTGTCAATGAAATTCTCGATTTTCAAATAAAAACTGCCTGAAAATCCAGAGCATATACCTAGCTGTCCCCGAGACCTCTCCTCATACCTCACTGCCCACTCTGGACCAAAGCCCATACACCTGGGTGCCTTCTCCTCATATAATAAGTCACAAAGCACTAGGGAAGTGATGTACCATACAGGTTTCCTGTGTTCTCACAGTCCACCAATTCTATCCCCGCCATGCTCCCCACCAGGCCCCTCCAAGCAGCTTCCGTCTCCACTACCCCTTTGGCTTTGGCACTTTTCTTTTCCTATTTTTGGCCTTGCCAGGATCACCTGCCATTTAACTGCAGCTTAAGATCACATGCTTTGGTCGCAGAGGTTGGGGATATGTGTGGATGGGGACCCAACTTCCGACTACACTACCTGTCAGAGGAGCACATCAGGTACAGTACTAATGCCTCTGAGTCCTCTTCTAGGAAGTGGGAGACTGGACCTGCCTCAGAGAACGGGTGTGGTACAGAGTGAGATAATATATGCGATGGGCAGCACAGTGCCTGGCACGTGATAAGCAAGGAAATAAGGGTGGCCCCACCATCTCCCCAACTACCAACGTGCTCTGGGACTTGCTTTGCCCCCTCCTTCCAACACTTTTCCTTAAAACTTCAAACTTTACTTCTGTTGGCTTTATCTTCCTCCCATTTTGGGGAAACTAAGCCACATCACTTATTATCCATTATCTTCCATCCAGCTATTTCAATCCCCTGTAATGAAATGAATGAATGAACCAATGAACATAGCAACAAAATCAGCACAGAGCTCTAGTTTCTGAAATTTGGTAATAATTTGTTCCCCATTTCTAGGAGAAAGAGCAAGGTGGGGACTGAAATTCCCCAGTTGCAAAAGTATTTGACTGGATAATCCCCACAGGATGTAGGGACACTTGATGACTTCAGACGTTTCTGCTAATGATGAGCCTACCCCTGAAAAGAGTTAACCAGCAGCTGGTTTCATCCTTTTTTAATAAGGAAGTCAAAGCAGCAGGACACACACACACACACACACACACACACACACACACACACTAAATTTCTAATCACCTCACACCCACAACATTTTCTGTCCCCTTGTGTCAAAGTTCACTTACTACACAATACACTTGGTTGGCTTCTATGGCGCCAACCTAAAAGTGCTAACATGTCTGCTTGTCTCCCAAATCTCCTGAAACCCCAGTGTTATTACTGTGGTCTGATTCTGGAATGTCCCTCAAAGGCTGGTGTGTTGAAGACCTGGTCCCCAAAGCAGCAATGTTTAGAGGTGGGGCTTTTTGCGGAAGTGACTGGATCACGAGGGCTGACTTCATCAGGGGATGAATCCATTGGTGGGCTCATAATTTGATAGGCCATTGGGAGGTGATAAAAATTTACAATGCAGGGACTGAAGGGAGTGGGTCTTTTGGGGTATGTCTTTGGGAATGCTATCTTGTCCTCGTCCTCCTTTCTCTCTCTCTCTTTCTCTTTCTCCTTCTCTCGCTCCCTCTCCCTCCTTCTCTTTCTGTCCTTCCTGTCTGCATTGAAGTAAACCACTTTTCTTCACCACACGCTTCCTGCCATGAGGTTCTGCCTCACCAGGGACCAAGAAGCAAGACAGCCAAGTGACCATGGAGATTATGACCTCTGAAATTATGAGCTGAAGTAAATCTTCTTTCTTTTAAGGTGATCTTCTCAGGTATTTTGTTATAGTGATAGAAAGCTGACCAACATTACCAAATTCTTCCTGAGCAATAGGAATTGGTGTTGTCCTCTCTTTCTGCTTCTTTTTACGAAGTAGATGTAAAGGTGGGCTTGGGAAAGGGAAGGAAAAGAGTTTCGAGTCTCTAAAACCATAGCATGAATGAGTTTATCATGTTTAAATTGGCTGAGTTTTGGGTGGTCATGAGAATATTCCCGGCATAAAGCAAATGATGGGGAATGGCTACATGCTGAACATCTACATGCCA
Source organism: Hystrix cristata (assembly GCA_004026905.1). Taxonomy (NCBI): domain Eukaryota; kingdom Metazoa; phylum Chordata; class Mammalia; order Rodentia; family Hystricidae; genus Hystrix; species Hystrix cristata. The sequence continues at coordinate 373,103 of PVJO010000022.1, forward strand.
AGCACTGGACTTGATATGTTACATACATCTTCTCTTCTACTTTCCAAAATAACTATGACAGAAGGATTCTTGTAAACATGAGTAAGATTAAAGCTCAGGATGGGTGCTTGCTATCACATGGCTACTAGAAGATACAGAGAACACATAAACACCAATACCAAGCTTAGAATTGCCCAAAATGAATGACTCTGTCTATTTTGGCAATAAAATCTGTTGGAAGAATGAATAAATAAATGGGCATCAGCTGGGGAGCAGAAGAGTGCACACTGAGCCCTGGGTCCAATCCTCAGCCTCTCCTCAACCTCGAGTTACCAAAATCAAACAAAAACAAAATTCAAAAGGATTCAGCAAGACTCTCCAGAGACTAGTCTGTGTCTCACCTCTGAGGGCCCCTCCCAACCCTCCTTCCTCCACAGGATGTTGAGGACAGCGAGAGTTTGAGATCCTCACTCACAATCACTTTCTTTTAGAATCTCCAGACAGCTTTGAGACAGTGTCAGCACCAGAGCTCAGTTTTCAGCTAATGATACAGTGCTTCTTTACTAGTATAGCACAGTATGTCCAAGGAAGAGATGGCCAAAGAGGAACTCCATCATCGTATCCATGCATCCTCAGTTGCTATGTGAGATCAGCTGTTTATTGCTACTGAGGGAGTCAAAGGTGACAAAAGGCATTAACTGCATTCTTAGGTTTAGGGTGTCTATTTATTCAACAAATATGTGTGTAACAGGCACCATGCTCATACCAACCAAAAAAAAAAAAAGATAAATTGTCAGGACTTCACAGCTTAGTGAGCAAGACGCTTATTCAAGTAATTCTCTTTTATCACAGTAAATGCTTAAAGAAAGTATGGGCAAGGTACTCAGGCAGCCCAGAAGGGAAGAGGCAGATCGGTTCTCTTGCAAAGGGTGTCTAGAAGACCTCACTGAGAAGAACTAAGGAAGGAAGGCATCAAGCAGAGAAGGTGCAGTCCAGAAAAAGGTTCACAATTCCCCACTAAGGATAGAAAGGAAACACTGGAAAAGGTTGCAGAGTAGGGTTGTAGACAATTCTCTTGGGATAGGAAGCAGAAGAGTATCATCTGGCTGGTGGCTTACAGGAGGGGGCAGATCAGACAGTCCCAGTTGTTTGGATTTTATGTGTTTTACACACTTTGAAAACGGGAGGCAGTAGGATGGGAGTGGATTATACGGATTTGTTAATGTTTAATTTTCACTAGCAAGAGTCTAAAATCCCCAGTACCAATTATCACCATCAGTCCATTAAAGAAAGATGTTTTGATCCCTAAAAGGTAGGAACGGTACAATGTCAGAATAAAGGGCACTTCTGCCCAAGAAAGATCATCTGGCAGTTTGGGGCTGCCAGTAATTTTTTTGTACTGGAAATTGAATGCAGGGCCTTAGTACTGAGCTACTGAACTGTATCTCCAGTCCTTGCCCTTTAAAAAAATTTTTTTTAATTTGAGAGAGTTGTCCAGGCTGAGTTTGAACTTGTGATCCTCCTGCCCCAGCTTCCTAGAGTGCTGGGATTATAGGTATACACCACCACATTTGACTATCAGTATTCTTTTTCTCTTTACTCATTTTACTGTAGACCAAAGACAATATGGACAGAATTTAAGACCAAAGTCATGACCGAAGAACATAGCCCAGCAGTGCAGATGGATTTAGGTAGAGGCAAACCATTTTCTTTTATCTAGAATGGTGGGATCATCTGCTTGGTATACAGATGAAAGAACCTACAGAAATGTGCACCCAAAATTCTCCATCTTCTATTCCCTTTTAACTATATGGACTAAGCTGCAAGTTATTATTTTCGTACACATATATGTAACATCTTAATGCTCCTTCCTACTAAGAATTTCTATAACCACTATCTACATAATTCCTCTGAAAGTTTTCTACTTCCTTTTAGATTCCAACATCAGGGGCTTCACAAGCCTGAAACTCACTATTCAAAAGCCTGTCCTCGAATCCTCTTCCCACTGCACACTCAGCTACAACGATCAGTAATTCCCTAAGGGACTCTTGTATCCAGGCTACCTACGTAAAATGCAGAATGTACACTTTCGACTCTAACAACACAAGTTGTTAGCAATAAAGCCACTTCTCCAGAAATTTATGGGAGGAACTTTCCCACAGCCAGCCAGATGTGCAAACAAGACCCCTGACTCTCTTCTCAGTACTCACTCATTTTATAGAAACCACCAAAAACGTGTGGCTGAGGACAGGGTTCTCAAACCAAATTTCTAGGAGATGGACTCTTCTGAACAACCTACACTTTCTAATATCCATCCTAAGCCCTAGGGGTGGCACTAAGAACTAAAGCTATGGCAAAAAAGAATTCTTTTAATGAAGAATATCTTGACCCCTTAGGAATGGCCACCAGGGCATTAGGTAGCCTGAGATCCAGATATAGTCACCCAGCAGATGTGTGTCCCAGGGCCTCCATGCGACTTATGGAGGTTGATGCCACATCTAGGACTACAGGATTCAAAGCTGGCCAAATGCTTTCCCCACAAAGGAAGAAAATCAGTCTATGAGGACTGAGTTAGGCAGAACAAAGACAAGACAAAGTCCTGGGGTAAAGTTAGGTGGTGAAGATGTGGTAGTCAGAAAAGAATTCGTTTGCAATTATTTTCTTTCTCTGTTCACCTACTCATAAGGCTCTACACCCTCCCTCTTCACTACATGAGGTGGTAGATGGTGGGGGATACCCCACAGGGTGAGATTCAAGGTCCCTAGTGAAGAAGGCTGCGAGTCACAGGCACACTCGTGGTGGTAGCTATTTGGCAAGTAGTCTCCCTCACTGGGGTTACAAAGCAGGCCTTGCTCCTACAATTTCTGAGACATTCCATGCTATGCAAAGGAAAGGGAGAGCACTGGCCCTCAGACAGTGTCCTATGGGCTCTTGGATCATCAGAGCCACTTCCCTTTGGGATTCAAGAGTTTGGGTAGCAGGCGGGAGGGCAGCATGTGCCTCTGTGCAGGGAGAGCTGGTGGATAACACGTCATTTTACCCAGCCTGGTAGAAGGAGCCCTAAAACAAATCCTTCTTTAACCGTAAAGTGTCTTGTTTTTGCTTTTTTTGGGGTGGTCTTCTTTTCTCGTCTTTTAACTCCCCAAACAAAACATAAGCCAGTCACCTGTTTCCACACAGTGCTGCACTGAATTTCTCACCAGCCTTAGATGTGGGTGATTCTCTCATAATGTGCTACAACTCATGCCCTTCAAGTCCTTGTGCCTGGTGGTCCTGGAAACTATTCTCACACCTGACCGGCCTGTGTGACCTTTCACATGGACATTTTCAACCTAAAGAGCAAAAGGTGTTTTCAAATTGGAGAAATGTATTCTTCTAGACACCTTCTCAAAGGCAGACACTGGGAAGCTGTGATTCAGATGCTCCGCATGACATCAAGTTAGACTGTTCAACGGGTGGGCTTCAGGCCGAGGACTCAGCCCGTTAATAAAAGGTCAACCAGCTTTGGTTTCATTAAGTTTTTACACAGCTGACAAAGCACTTGCTGCTGCTGGCAAAACTTTGCTTTGGTCTCTATGAGACCTGCAGCCACATGCACTTCGAACATGTCAGGCTAGTTTCCAAGCTCAAGTGCAGGGATAGTGGCCCCTGAGACAAGAGATCCTCATGTCCACTAAGAAGGGACAACCACTCCAAAGCCTGAAGGGCGCAATCCAAGGATGCAGAGTCCTCAGAGTACATTTCGAGTGTCATCATTAATCTCTTTTTTACCCCAGAAAAATGTGCTTTTCTGCCAACCACTAAACCAGTATCAGGTCATCATTTTCTTTCTTTTGGAACCTCAGTCATTTCCTGTGTCACAGGAGGTGGGATGTTTGTCCTCACAAAACAAGGGGTTCATAAGTGTTAAACTCATCTGTTCTCAGTGTCTAAAAGTGTCTATTAGGACATGATCCAAACTTATTTCTGAAATCAATAAATTGCCTACATTCCTAAACCCAATCTGACTTTAAGTCAGGCAGATTTTTCCTTATTTTTCAAGGGAGTAAGCATCATTTGTCTGCTATTTGTTTAGTAAAGTAAAAAGAAATTTCAAAGATGTAGATGGCATATCTGCGACTAACCTAATTTAATAAGCTACTTAGCATCTGCTAGGGGCAAAATTTGGGGGAATAAGAGAAGAGAATGTTCTAGAAATGAAGTAGACACAGTACTTGCCTTTGAGAAGTATACAATTTTTTTAGAGAATGAGGGAATACATGAATGATGAATGAACATAAACTCAGAATTACAGTAAATTTTATAGTAATTCTACTCCTTCACTTAATTGCCTTACTGTAGTCCAAAGAATGAAGCCAATATTCATTTTTTTCTCAGTTGTAATCCAATATTTGTTCCTGCTTAATGTTTTGTCAGTTCCCCCAAGCCCTAAATATTTTTGGTTTCTGGAATGTCCAGGCTCCTCCAAAGTCTCCAATGTGACCTTGAATGATGAAGGCAAGGAGTCTCTGTGCATTCTGAGGACAGTCCTATATTCTACTTAATGTGATGACATCCTCTTCCTTCTTTCAGTCCTTTTAAAAGATCTTTATTTTGGACTCTTACATCTCTCTCCATGCTGATGTCATTAGTATTTTGGGCGAAATGTTTCCTTGCACATAACTTCTTGGATTAGATTTGTTACTAAAACAAATAATTCCACTCTTTGAGGAACAAATGCTGCTTTTCTTCATGGGTGGCCGATAATCATTTTTCTTCGCGGAGCACACGCTATAGAACATACATGTACATTAGGACTAATAGACATAGATAAGTGAAGGACACAATGTTTGCTTCCAAGGAAATAGTAGTTTTCATTGGGAGCCAAGATTAAAACATGGCAACACAAAAGCTCAAAAAGAGGGGGCCAACAGGTGCCCTAGGAGTTTAGAGGAACAAGAAGTTTCGTTCTAAACAAAAGCTGTCAGGAGTTTTCAGACCAAGGCAGGGACATCATGAGGGGAGAGAGGCAAAATGAAGACTGGTCCTGTTCTCAGTCCTTCATCTCTTTTACCCTGAATACCTTTAGTTCCTGTGAGAAGCAGCGGTCTGGTGAGTGTCGCTATTTACGGTCATGTGTGCCTCGATGTGAGTAGGGCTGCAGGCTTGCGCAGACCTCTGTGTCACCTTAGAGCTCAGGACACTGAGACGTGTCAGAGGGAGAACAAGCTCATTCTGCAAAGCCCACAGATGTTGGAAACTGTGAGTACTACCCGAAAAGAGGCTTGAAAAGGCTGACCAGCAGAACTTGCCGCCGCAAGTGCCTCCTCATTAATAAGACCACATTTTATTATTTCCGTGCTATTGTAATTTCTCCCATTGCCTCATGGACTGGAACATTTAACTATCTGCACTTCATGTTAATTACCCTGGGGGTCTTCAGGCTCTGCAAAATAAAAAGACCCAATTAGAGCATTTCCCACTGTCTTTTTCTTTGATATCCAAAAATCAATCAGTAACATCCTTGGACCCTCCCAAGAAACAACTAGATCTCTTGGACAAAGCCATGAAATCCAAAGCAGATGGAGCAGAATCACACACATGCAAACCAGCACCAGCCTGTGGGCTTGATGGGATTAAAATGCTGGGTGCTGAGCGTTTTTAATGTAAAACAGAAGCCAGAACCCAAGGGACTAATGTTCTTTTTATGAAACATGATGATTCTGGGTCGATGTGGCCCAAGAGCTCCTGGAGTTCTGATCACATACAGACTTCTAAGGTTCACCCATCTCACAGATCATTGTCTGGGCAATTTACTGTTCACCCGGGGGACCCATGCCCCCATCTGTCAGTAGTACACTTCCTCTCCAAACTATATTCCCGGCTGATAACATCAAGATCAGAAATATCATCCGAGCGCAAGTAAGATGACTACATGAAATTTTAAGTTGAAAAAAGAAGATGAAAAAGTTTTAGTTGTAAAGATGTTTAGCGTTAAGGTTAGCCACTAAACTGCAAAGCTTTAACAAAATCCTAAATTGGAGAGATGTTTAAAAAATGCACTTGTCATCTGTAACTTGGGTCAGGGCCCAAACCAAAGAGGAAACGAAGCTCTCTGTGTTAAACCACTCTTGCTGAGCACTGGCACCTGAGGCCAGGTAGTGCCTGCATTTCCCCAGGCTCTCCTGGATCATGATTGCAGTTTTCACGGAATGAGGCATCTATGTTCTTCTGTTTTTTGTTTGTTTGGTTGGTTTTTGGTAGTACTGTGGATTGAATCCAGGGCCTTTGCACTGAGCTACATCCTCAACCCTTTGATGAGGATGATGATGATTTATTTTGAGACAGGGTCTCACTAGTGTTATGTAGTTGCCCAGGCTGGGCTCAAATTTGAGATCCTCCTGCCTCCGCTGCCCAGAATGCTGGGATTACAGGCAGGTACCACCACACTCATCATCTTTCTCTACTGTAGCTTCGTGGGCCCCTATTTTTCTCTAGTCTCATCAACCATTCTCTCTCGCCTAACTCTGAGAGGTGAGGGTGGCCAAGTACACTAGCAAGAGTACTGATTACAGGGTTGAGACCCACCTCTGCCCTTGACCTGACGTGGGACAGAGCAGCCATCTTGCTGTTCTGGTCTGTTCATTGGGAGAACGTGGGAGTTGCACTGGGCTGGTCTGGAATCAGATAAAACCAGATTCAAATTCAGGCTCCGCCACTTACTCAGTATGGGACTTTGGAGAGGCTGCCTTATCTCTAATCTTGATGGCCTCATCTGGCAGACGGGGATGAGAAAATGTATCTCTAGAGGCAGTGTGAGGGTTGAGTGATGAGTATATAAATATCCACCCCCTTGTACATGTCAGGTTCATGAAGCTCCCAGCACAGTAGCTGCTTACTCAATAAATCCTATCTTTTTCTTTTATTCTAAATTGCTGTAAGTTTATGAATCAGTCGGGCAGCACAATGACTCAGTTGCCAAATGTTTTCCATAGCTACACTGCCCTGTCTAAGCATTAACTATCTAGGCTTGGAAGTGTTGGGTCTGGAAGTGGCAAATGGACGACTCATCTTGGAAAAGAAGACAGAAAGAATGGTACAGGAAGATGGAGGGGCTGGAACTGGGGGCAGTAGGCCTGCGTCTGGATTCTAGCTTGCTTAGTCCCTGGCCATAAGACAAATGACTTGGGTCACAATCTTAATATTTCTGAGCTTCTGTTTTCTCATCTGTCATATAGGAATAATCCCATGTAAAAGTACTTTGTAGACTGGAAAATGGAATAAGAACAAGTAATCAATTTCATGCTACTATTCCTGGTATTTGATCTGAAAAGTCCAACTATTTGGGTTTGAAAAGGTGATGTAATTGTTTTGAGAGCTATCTAAAGCCCTTTAGCAGTCAAATGAAAATTCAAACTCTCCCCCAAACCCTAATCTTCAAAACCAAATGGCTATTTTGTGGGTTGTTAATGTATCCCAAAAAGAGTAGGGCCTGTTTATCTTTGCTGTGAATAAATTACTCCAGTGACCCATGGGCGGTACCAGCTCCCGGTGGCCTGATCTTCACTTGAGAAACAACGATAAGCCACCCTCTTAGTTTAACAGCTAGCATAGGGCAGGGCAGGTGGAACCCCCACCCACGCTTGCTCTGAACAGGAATCATGCTGCTACTGATGAGAAAACAAGATAAAGAGAGATTTCTGTCAACAGCGCTGGGCCTCCCTCAAGTTGGGCTGCTCTCTGTGTATTCTGCACAGAAGGGAAGCCTGAGGCCACAGAGTCACCTGCAAGGCTGTTCTGATGTGAGTGTGGTGCCAACCATGGCTAGGAAGGTTGGGCAGCAGCTTGGACACACACTTCCTCATTCTGCTCTTTAGCTAAAGTATTTGTATATCATTAGTGACTTGGTGCCCTGTATAAATCATCATTATGGTTAAAATTCTGCCTACTCAGAATTGAGAAATTAAAAACCATTTACGTTAGATGGAACCATAAGTTCACTATGTCTCTTTAGTAATTTCTCAGTAGATCTATATGACATTCTTCAACATTCATCTCTAACTGAATCCTGGAAATTTCTTTGGGCCTGGCTAAGATGCAGGAACCAATTAGCTGATTCAGAAATCTTGCACATGGTTCTATTCTTTGTCCTGAGCACCATCAGACCTCCAGGGAATGAGGCGCAGTGTAAATGAAGAGTCCAAACAGCATATCCAATGCACTAAGGGGGTCATAATGCATAAAACTTGACATGCATAAATGCTGGTGAGCAGTGAATAGAAGTAATAAAGGAAAAGAGGGAAAGAAACCACACAGTCTCTCAAGAACTACTGAGATGGTGATAGTATCTAACACTTATCAGCATTCGCCATCTCTGGTTGTCATCTAAGAATAATGGAGTGACCACACAGGAGCCAGACAGCCATTCCCAGGAGTCCTCGAAACATCATCAAAACAAAGTCAGAAGGACTGTGTTTGCAGAGGAGGCTCTGGGTGCTCATATCCAGCACCCTGCTAACTCCAGTACTAGAAACTCTTAACCATTTACAGGGCCCTGTGGGATAATGCCAGAGTTTCCAGCTCCTTCCAAGCATCCTTGCACCTGAGCGATGACAGGAGTAGATAAATGCAAGATTTTGCATTTTCAAGATCAGGTGTGAATGGCACGCCTTAGGCTGCCCCAAATTAAGTACATGCTCAGCATTGAGTTCTATGTTTGTGAAAACAAAACCCAAGAAATCAAGCAATGTTAATAAATTCTAGTTATATCCTCATGCCTGCCAGTGTTGTAAGCCTAAAGCCAACAGCCTTCTGACAAAAAGAGAGATGAGAAAGTATTAGCTGGTACAGATGCACTAGCTCTGAAGCAAGACTCCCTGTTTTGCAATCAGAATTGGAAACGGAATAATCGTTCACTATGGAATTCAGTTTTCCTAGTATCATGTCTGCATATCACCCAAATCAGACCGTGATCCACCTGACACCACTTGTGCTCCCCAGTCTACCTCCTGATTAAGCCACCATTTCACCCCCAGATCCTAGGACATCACAAATGGTGAGTGCATAACTCAGCCTGATCATTCTTCACGCGAGCCACACTTACAAGCTTGTTTTTCCCTCATATGGTCCCTGCTCATTCATCCCTCCATGCCTTTGTGTGCTTTATGAAGGTTTCTCCTTTCTCTCAGCCACCTTCCTCCAAGTGCTTAATTTTCCAAGTCTCAGGTTGTGTCTTCTACCCGAGATGATTTCTCCTCATCACTCTGGGTTGAGAATAATGACCTTTTCTAGTGTGCCTATTACACTAGTACCTGATTATAGCACTTATCAATTAGAACCATGAATTTACTTACCCTTTTCCTTCCTACAAGGCCCTAAGCTTCTCGAAGGTAGGACATGTTTCTCTCATCTCTGCATCAGTATCTGGCATTAGCTCACACTCCTTGAATGTATGTTAAACAAAACCACCTCCCGCTCTCTCCTCACTTGCACTGTATTTCCCTTTTCTAAGTGTTTGTACACATTGTATCTTTACTGAAATGTCCTTGACCATATGCAAACTCCCATTTGTGTTCCCAGTGAGAAGTCTTTGGGACGCATTCCTCAAGCCAAGTGTAATTCTTCCCTCCCTGCTCTTACCATACCCCATATATCATCTTTATTGTAAGGCTCATCCCACGTCAGCACAGTTCCTTTCATCTATGTGGCTATGATTCAGTACACTACGAACATATCCTTTGTATCCCCAAGGCCTAGAGAGTGCCTGGCACATGGTGAGTAACCAATAAATACTGCCGGAAGGAAGGAAGGAAGGAAGGAAGGAAGGAAGGAAGGAAGGAAGGAAAGTTTAATAGGAAGATATTTTTCTTTTCATCTTTCTTGTTTTATCAACTCCAAAAGCTTCTGAATTGAGGTCAGTAAAACCATAAAAATGTTCAATCGATTACTTACATTCATTGAGTGTTTCCTATCTGCTGGGTACTGTATGAAGATTTTTCTCATTGAATTGTCCCAACCTTTGCAAGAAAGGTGCTGCTATTGATGCCGATGATGTGCAGGTGAGGCAAGCTGGGCTTAGAGAGATTAAATCTCGAGGCCAAAGTTATATAGGTTGCATCGCAAAACATCAACCAGGCCTGAAAACATCCAGGGCAGCACTTAACTACCCTCTGGCCTATTTGGTGACCTTTTGCTGTTTGATCCACTGCCCTGGGCCTCCTTCAGGATCAGAGGCCAAGTCTTGGACAGATGAGTAGCACTGACGTGTATGTGTGTGTGTGTGTGTGTGTGTGTGTGTGTGTGTGCATATGTGTGTGTGTGACTGAGGGTTGAACTGGGGCCTTTACACTGAGTTCCTGCCATTTTTATTTTTCTCTTGAGGCAGGGTCTCTAAGTCACTAAATAACCCCCGCCTGGGCTTGAACTTTCAATCCTCCTGCATCAGCCTCCCGATTACAGGCGAGCACCAACACATCCAGCTTGACTGCACCCTTTGAGAGTATAATTCAGTCACCAAGCAAAAGTCGCCAAAGCATGAGACCCTGCTACAAATGGCCATCATGGGCTCTTGTGTAAGCCATGTGACACCGGGCAAAATCACACGTTCTGCACTCACCCAGCGGAAGGCAAATCAAGGCGGGCTTTTCATTGATTCCAGGAGTCTTTCTCTTTTATTAGTAAAATACCCACAATTTGACATTTGGGGATTTTCCTGCAAGTGGTGGGTGGTTTTACAGCAACAGCAGATGAACTGCCGTCTTTAAAAGCAGAGTAAAAGCACTTTTTCATAAAAAGCGTAAGCCTTATATTGACTAAGGAGCTATGAGAGAGTCCAGCAGCCCCCGAGGGAGAAGGAATCCTGGCGCAGTTATTACGGCCACATTGCCTGCAAGAGGAAAGGGGTCACAGCTGCTCTTTCTTCACTCTCAGTCCTGTGCTGAAAGCACACATGGAAACAAAGGCCAGTTCCTCCAGTCTGCACCCAGGGAAGTAGGGGAAATGCTGCTTCCTTGACCACTGAAGTTTTTGTCTAGAAGAGACTTTATTCTACAAAACCCAGCTTTTAAATACTAGTATGAAATTTGGAAGAAGAGAAATGAGTCACCTTGTAAAGGTTCCTTCCCGCTTCTTTTCTTTTCCCTTCCCTTCACTTCCCCTTCTTCCCTCCCTCCCTTCTTTCGTGTGTCACGGGAGTTAAGGCTTGAACCTGGGACCTTGAGCAAGCTAGGCAAGCGCTCTATCCCTGAGCCACACCCCCAGCCTCTACATCCTGCTTCTTGATGATGTTTCCAGAAAAGCCCAGCAGAGGCCCAGGCAGAACACACATGTGGTTTCATTTTTCCAACGAGGAACCTCTCAGGAGAAATACCTCATTTTGGAGAAAGAGAGGCAAATATATCTGGACAACAAGTTAACCATGACCTTTCCTTTGCTGGAAACGAGCCTGGTCCAGGGGGAGGAATCTTGCAGTGGGAGGAAACTGGAAGACCTGGGATATGGTTTTGGCTTTGCCACTTAATTGTTTCATGGTTTTAGGGAAATCATTTAAATGTGCTCAGCTTCAGCCTTTCACAGAAGGGAGGGACCAGCTCAATGCCCAGTGATTGCCAAGCTGCCTTCAGCTTTGGAATCCTACATGGTAGTGGCACAGAGCAGAGAGCAATATGACTCCGGTAGGTGTCATGCCCAAGGTGAATCCTCTCCCAGTGGCAGCCATGACTATACGGAGCCCAACACACCACCCACAGCCATCATCCCTACCACTGAGGCACACAGATGTGACTTGAGGGGACAGGCATGAGTTTTAGAGGGAGGAGCAGGCTTATGTCTCTCCTGGCCCTTGGAATACATGTACGTGAACTTCAGCAGCTGCTGGGCCTGGGATGCAGTGGATTGGGAGCCTGGAAGGTCTCGGCTGGGGATGCTCAGGATGACAGCAGAGTCTGCCATGTCTGAGTCTGTGGCCGCCTTATCTAGCTGGCATAAGCAGTGGTCGAGCTGATATGGCATTGCAGCTTCCTGTTTCACTTGACCTTCAGATAGGCTTACACAGTTAAACCACACACCCTTCACAGGCCATGAGAATGTAATTCTACTTCTTAGTATTTCACATGAGAAATAATCAGACAAGCTGGGCACGGTGGCACACATCTAGAATCCCAGCTACTGGGGTGGGGGTGCTGAGACAGGAGGATTGCAAGTTTGAGACCAGCCTGGGCAATTTAGTAAGATCCTGCCAATAAATAAATAAATAAATAGGGGCCAGGGATGCAGTTCATTGATAGAGCACTTCACATGTGCAAATACCTGGCTTCAATGCCCAGTACCATGGAAAGAGAAAATATCAGATATAAAAGAAGTTAATAGCAGTATCTATCATTTATGCAGAGCTGACTGTGCGCAAAGCAGTGTGCCAAATACTTTATATGAATCATTGTCTAATATCCTCACCCCAGGCGTGAGGATGGGTATTGTATCTCCATTTTATAAAACAGAATGCTAAGGCTTTTAATCTCATTCTGCTGTTCTGGACACAGGAATTTATGTGTAAGTATATTGAGGTCAATAAAATGACCCACATTTCCAAAAATAGGGAGATGATTAAATGCTATTATCATATAATGGCACACAGCGAGTGCATAAGAAATCATGTTAGGAGAATAACATGATATAGAAAAAAGGATAACAAATTGCTAAGAAATAACCCTAACTTTAAAAAATTTATATGTAAATATATATAATATATAATGTGATATTTGCTGATTTTTCTTTGTGTTTTTCTATCTTTTCCAAAGTTTTCAGAATAAGCATATATCCCTTTTAAACTGTGGAGCTACTTAAAGGCCCAGCAGAAATACCAGAGAGCCCATCTCAGCCCTCCTGGTGTCTGGGTCCTAGAGGGGCTCTAACACATCCAGGGCCTACATGGCTGACTTCTCAGACAGAACCAGAGATCCCTCAGCTGCTCGCCTTACTCCTGAGGCAAGCAGCAGATGAGTGACTGGGGGCGGAATTTCTCAACGGCAGATAAGCAACTGTGTGCATGTGGGCCTGCCCTGTCATGTCCATGGGGCAGACCTCCATGCCCTACCAAAGTCAGGCACAGTACCCAAAATGCTACTACCTGCTACAGTGTGGATCTGGAATGGCCCCTAAAGGCCCATATGCTAAAGGCTTGGTGACAGATGTGGCACTATAGGGAGGTGGTGGAACCTTTAGGCAGTGGGGCCTAGTGAAGGAAGTTAGGTCAGTGGGTGTGTGCCTTGAAAGGGGATATTGGGACCCTGGCCCCTTCCTGCCTCTCTGTTTCCTGGTCACCATGAGTGACTACCTGTCCCTCACTGTGATATACTGTGCTGCCACAGGCCCAAAGCAACAAGGCCAAGGGACCACACATTGACATCTCTGAAACTGTGAGCCAAACAACCTTTCTCTCCTAATAAGTTGACTACCCCAGGTATTTTGTTATAGTGATAGAAAGCTGACTAACACACCACCTATTAGATTAAATTCATGAATATGTATCATTATTATTAGTTATTTAAGTAAGGCAACTGAATGAGGAGAAGAGAGAGCTGAAGTTGGCAAGTTCTGTCATGACTTGGCAAATTCTGTCAGTTTGGAGACACTGGAGCACTGGGGTGGAGCCAAAGTGGCAAGATGCTGAATGCAGGGGAAGAATGTGGGTGGGCCACAAGCACCTCTGGGGCAGAACACTGGTCCTATCTACTAACCGAGTAATTCTGGGCAAATACTTAACTTTCCCATCTGTAAAATGGGAATAAGGAAGCAATTGAAAGGGGAAAAAAAATCACATATAAACATATAACACAGTAGGATAGCTCCTCGTCACCCACCCTCCCTATGCCAGTCAGCTTTTCAGGGGTGGTACACCTTACCCAAGCAAATCAACCAAAAGAAGGAAAGGTTTATTGCAGCTCACGGTTTCAGAGATTTCAGTCCATGGTCACTTGGCCCACTTCCTTTGGGCTTGTGTGGCACAGTACATCATAGCAGCAGGAGGTAAACATGGTGGAGGAGGCCTGTTCACCTCATGGTAGCCAGAGAGATAGAGAGACAGACAGATAGACAGACAGACTAGGATTACAATATTGCTTTCAAGGCCAGGGTCCCAGGGACCTAACTTCCTTCCACCAAGCCCCCCTTCTAAAGGTTCTACCTCTTCCAACAGACCACGAGGTGGCAACCAAGGCTTTAGCCTATGGGCCACTAGGAAACATTAAAGATCCAAGCCTTAACAACCCCCCCAACACATCCGTTCTCCAGCCTCCTCATTCTAAAGCCATTCCCTTTGCAGGTGAGTGGCACAAAAGCTCCCACTGGAAGCCCTGCCTCAAGAGGAACCATCTCAAGTAGCAGCTGGAATCAAGTGGCAAGGCATGGATCAGTCCTCATTGTTGAATAAGAATCAAGCAGGATCCCCAAAGGATGACAGACTGCCATCTTTTGCATACCTGAAAATGAACTTAACATGTTTATTAGACACTCCTAAAGTACCTAAGGTGATGATGGTATCAAACCATCTGTCCTCAGTGTGGCTTGTGATAAACCTTCATATCTATTTCATCTCACGTCCCTGCAGGTATTTAAAAAAAAAAAAAAGAAAGAAAGAAATGGCCTCCCTTCACTTAGAAAACAGCAGGTCTCAAACAGATTGGTTGGTTTGTCTGAAAGCAGCCACCACAGGAGAGCAGAGGTGGGGAAAAGGGAAATTATAGAAAGGAGAAGTCAAGGCAGGACTGGTTTCTGAAGTCAGGATTTGTGGCAGGGCAGAGAAGAGACTCACATTCCCACCACCCCAGCTCTATGTAGATCCCAGAGGGCCTTTCCCCAGGGCCAGTTCTTCCCTGAACATCGTGGCCAAAAGCCTTGCTCACCCTGCACAGATCCAGCCCCAAGCACACTTTATGGTTGTTTACTTGACATTTTAGACCATCTCAGCACCATTTCGACCTTTCCTGGAAATCTGCCCCTTCACGGCCAACATCATTCTGGTGTCGCTGAACTTACTCCGAGCCGCAGTGTGAGGCATCCTCACTGAGGAGTTGGACAAGAGTCTACTGTTTCCACATTCGGCCAGCTTACAAGTCTTTCTTTCACAGGCGTCCGTCTCTTCTCTGCCATGACTCAGCTTATCAGAGAACAAGTCTTCCTCTCTGAGATCCATTCGGGTTTCATCTGGCAAATTTTCTGCTGAGCACTTAGGCAGCACCACACACTGTGTTCCCTAGGAGAGGCCAAGTCACTTAAGGCTATGGCCAGGGCTAGAATCTGCAGAGAGCTTTCCGAGTGAGCTGGGATGAAATCTGCTCCTTTTTGGTCTTAATTTTCCATGTGCAGAGAAAGGAGGACGGTCCAGTGCTTGGCATCTGGTGGGCCTGGGGGGTCTTCGTGCCTGCTTTGCTCCTCTGTTACCTCATACAACTCATTCAGCCTCTGGGAGCCTCATTTTCCTCCTCAGTAATCAGTGATAACATTATCTGTTCAGATTTCACTCTAATGGGCTGATGTGAAGTTCAAGTAAGACCACAGGGATGGGAGGGCTTTGTCAACTGTAATGTGCTAAAACATGAGGGCTACTGTTATTATCACGGGGCTCTGATCATAAAACTTTCCATTGGAATATGTCCAGTTCTGCCTACAAAATGGATGTATTAGTCAGCTTTTCATTGCTATAATAAAATACCTGATGCAGACGACTTAGAAAAGAGGGAGCTGGGCATAGTTGTGCACACCTATAATCCCAGTACTCAGGAGGCTAAGGCCTGAGGATTATGAGTTCAAATCTAACCCAAACTACATAGTGAAAACCTGTTTAAAAAAAAAAAAAGAGGTTTACTTACTAGCTTATCACTTTGAAGATTTCAATCTACACAGTGTAGCACCAGTTGTACATCCCTTTACTTACATCACCTCATGGCAGATGGCACCAACATGGTGGGAGCATGTGCACGTATGAAAGACCACATCACTAGACGGGAAGCCACAGAGCAGCACGGGGATTGAACTTGTTCTTATAACAACTCACTCTTTCAAGAATTAACTCAGGTCCAAAGAGAATAAGCTTAATCCCTCACAAGGGCACAACCTCAATGACCTAAGAACCCCCCCACTAGACACTGCCTCTTAAAGGTCCCATCACCTCTTAACTTCCCCACACTGGGGACCAGCTTCCAATGCATGAACATTTGGGTCCCCACAGGTTACAAACACACAGTGCGTCCAACCCTAGCACACCGGCACACTCCCAGAAGGAGACCCTCGCCTAGGTAAGAAAGACAGGGAGTGGACAAAGATGGCTACACTAATACACTGATTAACTCCACAGCGCTCGCTCTGTGGCACACCTCTTTGGGTAGCAGAACCCGAGTGACAGAGGAAACGGTCAAGGTCCTTGCTCTGGGAGGCTGCATCCTCACAGTGGGGATGGAGGACAGCCAATAACAAGAATTGAAACATGGCATGTCGTCCTTCCACCTTTGGCATAGTGGACTCTCACCTTTATTTTTAATTCTGAGGCTGGAAGAATACTGGCTGCAAACTTGGTGTTAGTTCAACGAGAAGACCTAGAATTGGCCAAAGAAAGATGTAAGCTTCTCCTTCCCAGAACAAGAAAGGTAGTTTCAGGCCTAGGGCACATGATGAGACAGAAAAGTAAAGCAATGAAAGTTCTATACAAATTATTTTCCAGTTATAGAGAGATTTGTGGGGGGTGCTGGGGATCAAACTCAGGGCCTTGCACTTGCTAGGCTGGCGCTCTGGCACTTGAGATAGAGATTTCTAGCCTCTGCTTGGAATCCTTACTGAACATCCTTCTTTGGCTCAGGCAGGAGGATCGCGAGTTCAAAGCCAGTATGGGCTACATAGCAAGTTCAAGGCCAGCTTGGGCTACATCGTGAGACCCTGTCTCAAAAAAAGAAAAACAAACCCAAATTATTTCTTTAAAAATTAATATAAAGCTGCATCACTTTGCGTTCCTCTTCACTTCTCCAAAGTCAAGAAACTGCACTAATTACTGCCAGGTCTAAAATTGTTCATGCCTCATCCTTCATAAAATGTCTCTTCCTCCAAGAAGCCCTCGCTGCCCAGTAAAAGCTAATGTACTGTCTTCCCCTTAGCCTTAGCATACAGCACTTTCACAGTACGTCTCCAGCCCTGATCTATTGGTTCATCCCTCAAGACAGGATAAGCATCCCCAGGCCAAGACTAAGCCTTATTTGATTTTGAATCCCCAAGTATCACGGTAACACATAGTAGGTGCTCAATAAATGCTTAATCACTAGATCCCAAAGCATTATGACCCTGCTTGTATTGATAACCAATTTACTAAATGGGTTGAATATGAACACAGACTCTAAAACACCCTCTCAGTCTGTTTTTGGTACATTTCCTATTTCTCCTACAAGGATGTGTGCTATCTCTGTCTTGCCAAGAGTTCCTGGTCAGGGGAGGTTTTGATCAAACTGAAATCTACACTAAAAATTGATAGTTTCCTCTTGATCTAATTACTAACTTATAAGAACCATAGGAAATTGATGTTCTATGCCTTATGGGGCTGCAATTGGCACCTGCTAGACTATGGGAAATTTTTAGAAATAGGACCTGGTTAGCAACATGAGAGTTACAAATAAAATATAAGAGAAAGTTGAGGGTAAGATTAACTACACTAAGAGACACAACCATCCATCTCAAATATAAATATTATTTGAAATGTGGTTTACACATACACACACATTTTCTGAAATTATAAGGCAACAGGATATGTGAACACTGAGTAGATATTTGACACCATTAAATAATTATTTTTCAGGTATGATAATAATCTTGAGGTTGTATTTTTAAATGAGCTCTAATTTTCTAGAGAAACATACTGGAATGTCTACAAATGCAATGATGTCTAGGATTAAATTCAAAACAATGTAGAGGAAGGTGGTACAGTAGGTAGAGGGGAGGGTGGTAAAGAGAAAATAAGATCAGGAATGAATCATACTATTCTTACTACCATTGTATAAGTTTGAAAATTTCTACTACATTTTTTAAAACCAGTAGTTTATTAATTTTTTTTTCCCTCAGTATTGGGGAATGAACCCAGGGCCTCACACTGAACTACATCCCCAACCCTTTTTAGTTTTTTGAGACAGGGTCTTACTAAGTTGCCCAGGTCAGTCTCGAACTCATGACCCTCCTGCCTTGGCCTCCCGAGTAGCTGGGATTACAGGCGTGCACCATCATGCCTGTACCAGCAGTCGTTTATTATGTTTCTAATCACTGCAGGGTGACTTTGGCGAATCCCGCAGAACAGGCTGACCATGACAGGGCTGGGCTTGATGCAGGTGGCCCTGAGAGGGGCAGGGAGGCTGCAGGCAGTCCAGGGCTGAGTTGTTCCTCTAAATCTGCCAGAGGACAGCGGGGCCCCTAGTGTCCTGGTTAATGAAGCTCGGGGTCTGAAAGAGATGTGTAACTCAAGCTCTGGGAACCAAAGCAGATAGAAAAAAGTATTTCTCAAGTTTTCATGTGAAAAAATAAAGCCTGGGAAATGTGGACTGGAAAGAATATGGGACTTGGAGTCAGAAGTCCGGATTCACTCCTTGGTGCTCAACTGGGACAAGTGAACTTCTCTGTCCCTCAGTGTTGGCATCTATAAAATGGGAACATTTCTACCTTCTCTATCATGGAACTGCTCTGAGGACAGGATGAGGACTCTTAAAGAAGAGGCAGTGTAGTGCTGGGGACAGAGACTTGATTCTGAAGAGCGGCTCCACTGGACCTTCCATACAGTCAACTACTAAATAAATGAAAACTGTTATAATTAATTATTTAGGAAAAAGAAATTTGTTCAAGGCTTCAAAGTGACTCAGCATGTCCCACTCAGAAGAAGAATGTGTGCTCCATAATCCTCCCTAGTAAGCCTTGAGCTTCCTGAAGGCTCGATATGGGCAGATGACTCACAAGCAGTGGCTCTTTTGACAAGGCAGGGAGAATGGAGGGGAGGAGATGGACCAATCTTGCTCTGACAGCTGGGCCACCCTGGGTGGCAGGGATGAGTCAGCCCCGCTGCTGCCATGCTCAGCACAGCGGCTTCCCCAGCCGAGGCAGAGCATCCTGGATAGCAGACGCCCTGACAGATGGGTTGTTGTGACACCAATTGGTAGCCGGTCCCTTTGTACCTCTCTCTAAGGGCGCTCCTAACCTCACAGGCACCACCTCGCCTTTGTGTAGAAACACATTTTTTTCAAACCCTACAGAAGTCAAGTAAGTAAGAAGGGAATGCAAGTGTGTGTGTGTGTGTGTGTGTGTGTGTGTGATGTGCACACGCAGGAGGGTGCATAAGAACCTATGTCTCTAACGTCAGCAGGCATCATGCTATCCCAGTGCCACAGTGGAAGAACAAGGGACCAGATACCCAAACAAATAGGTTCCCAGGACCCAGGTACATCTACAGGGAAGTTTATGGGCCTGCACGAAGACCTCCTTGTATACGAGATTTCAGAGTGGATTATTCACTTTGGCTCATCCAGAACCTATATTCTGAATCTCGCTGTCTTTCTGTGCCCTAAAACAAAGCAGAAGTACAAGAAGGCGAAGTCCATTTCCTGTCTGAGCAGCCATCTCTGAGGAATTGAGCTGGAACAAGAGAAAAAGGGCTAGTAGCCGGGGAATCTATGTTCATGGACGGTGTAGAATTTTTTGTGAATTTTAAAAAATCTACAATATTGTGTATTTTGCTATAAGAAGAATCACTTGGGCATTCTATAATTTTTGGATAAGAAAATAAGTGGAATTCTCTTGAATAAGTGGAATACGTAAGTGATTCATTCTCTTATGTTTTTAAATTAATAAACAACTCATTGATTACTATGAACCAGTATCAAATCCAGGGCCACATGCAAGTCAGGCAGTTGCTTTGTCCCCGAGCCATACCCCCACCCTCAGGTTTATTGTTTATTTTTAATTTTTAAAATTCCCTCAGGTTTAAAAACAAATAAATAGATATAAATTAAATAAATCCTAGCCAGGCTTTATTTGCTATGGGAATAACACACTGCCTAACTTTTATTTTTCTAAGGAAAAGGGCTTTAATATCTTATTTCAGGTGTTGAAATGCCCTGAGTTCTGCACTGTATGGTATATTTTCCCAGAACAAGCTGCCACGGCATTGACAAAGCAGTTTTGACATTAAAAAAAAAAAAAAGGCCTTAACTAGCCATTTGTAGTGTATCAGAAATAAAGTTAATTTGCCTTTCAAGCACTCTTTTTCCAGGAGGAAATGGGTAAGGCTGTAGCTCTCCTTTCAAATCAGCTGTACATGGAACAGAAAGGAGAACTTGCGAGGAATTGAGCTTGTTTTGAGTCTTAACCAGGAACAAGCTCTGTTACTTTGAGCAAATCATGTTCCCACTCTGCACTTCCATTTCCTTATCTGAAAAATACGGACCTGCCTGAAAGTCCTTCCCAGCTCCTGTGATTTTTGTAACTCTCCAAAGCCCATAGGCCATGAGGTATTGTTTGAAAGCTGAGGATCTGGGGCCTACAGATCAAGGGGCCAGGAAACAGTAGCCCATGCCCAAATCCATCCCACCATATGCTTTTGAACAACCTAGGAGCTAAGAATAGTTTTCAGACTTTCAAATGGCTTTTAAAAGTCAAAAGAACCATAAAAATGTGTGACACATGAAACTTATATGAAATCAACTGTAAGGCAGGAATGGTGGTGCACACCTGTAGCACCAGCAGTCAGGAGGCTGAGGGAGCAGGACCACCGCGAGTTCGAGGCCAGCCTGGGCCATGTAGGAAGATTTGTCTCAAAACGACACCAACAAGAAAATGACAAATCAACTTCGGTGTCTGTAAATAACCTTCCTTTGGTGTGTGGTCATGATCATTGCGTACATATCCTCTGCTTTTAACTTCCAACAGCAGAGCAGACCACCCATCACAGAGCCCACCTGGTCCACAGAGCCTAAAATATTTACTCTCTGGATCTTCGCAAAGTTTGCTAACCTTTACTATAGGCCAAGGTGTCTCAAACTTTAATGCAGAGTTGTCCTTTGATATTTGGGAGGGACTGGTTCCAGAAGTTCCCACAGATACTAAACTCCACACATGCACAAATCCCTCATATAAAATAGCATTAGCGTTTGCAAATAATCCAAGCATATCCTCCCAAATACATCTCTCTATTACTTATAATACCTAATACAACATAAATGGATTCAATAGTTGTTGTGCTGTATGGATTAGGGAATAACGACAAGAAAAAAGCATTTTTTCAAGTATTTTTGGTCCACAGCTGGTTGAATCCATGGATGAGGAAATGCTCAGACACAAAGGGCCCACTGTACATAGCAATCGCCTAGGGAGCTTGTGAAAATGAAGATTCTAATGCAGTAGATTTGGGGTGCAGTTGAGACGCTGCATTTCTAGCAGGTCCTTGACAGTACCAAAGCTGCTGATCTGAGGACCACATTTTAGTGGCAAGTCTAGACCCTCTCTGACAGATCTGGTTATACCATGAACTGGCTCTTTAAAGAGCCTTCAAAATAAATAAGCCTCCTCAGTACAATGTACAAGGTACCAGTCTCCCCACCTTCACTACCCACCATGCATCTCTGCACACACCCCAAAACATACCCCCTTGTGTGCTTATCCCTCACCCACTGTGCCTACACACACTGACTCCCCTGCTTGGCATCCCATCTTGGCCCACCCTCCCACCCTCGGCATGCCCCACACGCCAACTTCTGGTCTGCCAAGCCCAGCTGACAGGGCACCTCTTTTGGAAGAAGCTTTTCTGGAGTCATCAAGGTGGGTTAAGCAGCCCTCCTGAGGTCTCTTATGCGCTCTTCGCCATCTGACTTGTGCAGGTAAGATGTAGAGATGCCTTTATTCCTACACGCCCATTCACCAAGTGCAGTTCTTGGGATGCATGGGGGGATAATACATCTTATTTAGAACGGAATAAATGAATTGTCCAGCATTGCTCAGCAAATCAAGCAGAATGTCAGAAGTAGAAACCACGCTTTGAGTCTTGGTGTGTGGTTTCTTTTCCCCAGGCCCAGCCACGCCTCAGAAATGGATACTCTCTGCCCTGCCTGATGGAGGAATTCCTTCCGCTACACTGCAAACATAAGGCGATCAGCCTGTACTGAAGCTCAGAGAATTTGGGAACGGCAACTGCTTCGACTGCTGGCCACTGTTCGGAGGTCACTCCTCAACTCGGGTCAGCCCGCTCCTGAAAGCACTCTCGGCCTCCAGACAGTGAGTCCTGAGTGGATGGCGGGGGGCACCACTGAGGAACCAGCACCCACGCCCGCGAGTCATGTGGGACCCACCAAGGACCAGGATGGTGCTGAGAAGTGGATAGCCGGAAGACCTGGGAGACAGATCCCGCCTTCACCACCACCACTCCCCCAGGCTGCAGGCATTTCCCTCTCACTTCTGTGGTTTCCATTTCCTTATTGGTCACCTGGGTCCACAGGAATGTGGGTCAGCCAGACAAACACAGGCTGAGTGCAGCCACTGCGGAAAGAAGGGCAGCCAGCAAGCCGGCGCTGCACGCTGCACCGTGCCCCCAGCTATCGAGAGGGGTGGGGCAGGCTGGGGGTGGGTGTGTGGAGGAAGCCACAGCCTGCCCTAAAATATGCCCCCTTGTTTAACACAGCCTTCTTCCCCTTTCTGCACTTCTCCCGACTCCAAATTCCTACCACTAAATGCATGTAGGTATTCTCTAGAATGGCTGATATGGACTAAACTGAGTGTCCCCTTAAAATTCACAGACTAAAAAGCCCTATTTCATGATGCAATGGCATTTGGAAAGATAGTCTTTGGGAGGTAATTATGTTTAGATGGTGTCATGAGGGTGGGGTCCTCATGGCAGGATTAGTGCAGTCCTCTTATAAGAAGAGGCCAGAGCTCCCCCCTGTACCCCTCCATCTGAGGCCACAGTGAGAAGGTGGCAACCTGTGAGTCAGGAAGAGAGCCCTGGCCAGGGCAGGAGCCCTGTCACACCTCGATCTTATACTTTCCAGTCTGCAGAACTGTTAGAAAACAAACATCTGTTGGTTAAGGCCTTGGTCTGTGGTATTTTCTTTTACCAGACCAAGCTGACCTAGACAGTAGCCTTCTTTCACAGGTAAGTGCATCTGTTTCAATTTCCTCCAACAAAACTTTGTTAAGGGTTGGGAGGTTGGGGGGTGTAGCTCAGTGGGTGAGCTCTTGGCTCTCATGCCCTGAGACCCTGGATACAAACCCTAGCACTGTGTAAAAAAGAAAAGAAAAAAAGAAAAGGAAAAAAACCTTTCTTAAATCCACGAACACAGAAGCAAGTGGAGTTTTGCTCATCATTGTCTCCCTGGTAGAGAGCATATGAATAATAAACATTAATAAAATGTTGACAGAAGGAGAAATGAGTGAAGCCAGCGCGTGCCATGTACTAGACACCATGCAAAACGCTAGGGAAATAAAAACTCTGAGACATCGCTCTCAGAGTCACAGTCTGTGAGGATGGGATCTGCCACGGGGTACACACAGCACGCTGGGCAGGGCACAGCCTCACGTGTGCAAGCACAAACTCCCTCAAAGTGGGAGTAGAGAGGGTCAGGAAGAGGTGTGAGACACGAATCATGCAGTTTGAGAAATTTTCTCAAGGAGAGAATTATTTGAAAAGAATGAGTAAGATCTCACCTAAGAGAGAAAAATGCAACCAGAAAGAAGACATGCATTGATTCATTAACCATTTGAGGTGCTGAAAATGCAGGGAAAAGTCAAAGCTAGCCAAGCTGCACAGAGGGTCTGGGGGCAGGTGGAAAGGTGGGAGACAGAGCTGGAAAGGCAAGTGGCAGCCAGGCTGTGATGAACCCCTGACAGGCAGCCATCCCTAGAAACCCAGGAGGGAGCCTCAAAAAAAGAGAGGAAGATAATTCAACAGCAAGGGAATGTAGAATGTTGCTATTTTAGAACTAAAACAAAATCTTCAAAGAGCTGTTGGGGGCACGGGGAAAGGCAATGGGCTCCAAAGCCAGACCAATCCAAGCACCATGAGTCACTTCTCAATCAAATGTCCTGCTTTTCTCATTTGTAAAATGGAAATACTACTTACTACTTCTCTCAGGATTGAGAGGTGCAAAATAACACATAATGGGTCCACAACAAATGGAACCTCTCATTGTCTGTCTCTACTTGAGTTCCAAATTCCCTGCTGTACCAAGATGGTCTTTCAAAAAGTGGAGGAAAATGGCCCCCCTTTCTGCATATACCTCCTTGTACTTGACCACCATTTACATGTCTGCCCCTTTCCTCATCCCAGGGATGCAGTGGGGCTGGGAGGCACCCTGTCTTATCTCTGGGGCTCCAGGACCTACTCTGTGCTGGCCTGGTCAGAGTGGCACCTTGCAACTTTGAAAAAGGAAATTGCATAGATGGGCAGGACAGAGACGAATTGTCTCACCCCAAGTCAAGGCTGGGTTGGCGGCTGAGCTAGTGCAAGAACATAGACCTCAGAGTAGGTCAACTTCATAGGCCACATGGTCTCAGAACAAACAGAACAAAGACTGTCTCAGCCCGTGACACACCGCTCCCCCACAGATCCCCAGCAAATGAGAACTGCCACCAAACACAGAGCATCCATGTTGCCTTCCTGTTTCTCAGAAGCAGCATCCACACTTTCACACGGAGGGGCAGACAACACTCAGAGCAACTTGTAAAACACTTCCCTGCAGTGTGGTCTCCAAACACAGGAAACAGCAGCTGGCTGCGTTACCAGGAACGTTTACTTGCCAGTTGGGGTGCTAGAGCTCAGTGTGTGAGTTTAAAGCTGTGATCAGGGAACAAAAATAAACCAGCAAAGCTGAAACCAAGGTGCCCTCAATCCTAGGTCTGATGAAAAGGTTCCTGGAGTCAGGAAAACTTGGATAAGGAAGCAGTGCTGGGCCTAATTCATGGTGCCTGTGTAATAACCTTCTGAAGCTTCCTTGTCCTCATTGGTAAATGGATTTATTAACACTAACTGCCTAGGTTTGCAGGGAAGGAAAGGCGGGGCGGAGTTCGTAAGGTGCTAAGGGTGGTGACTGGGATAAAAGATGTTTAAATAGGGCTGGGGGTGTAGCATGGCACTAGGCCCTGGGTTCAATGCCCAGCACCACACACAAAAAAGATGGATTGAATAGCATTCATTTCCAACACCTTTGAGGACCTAATACAAAATTCACTCACAGCTCCTTGGAAGAACTAAAGGCCCCCAGGGAGGCTACAGTTCACTGGCTCCTGTGCAATTCCAGAGCACCATCTACAATCTGGGCTGGGCACCTGGCCAGTACAATATCCTTATCTAGTCACTTCTCTATATATTTTTATTTTAATGTTTTAATTTAATATTCTTTCTCTTTCTCTCTCATTCCCTTCATTTCTCTTTCTTTCTCCCTTCTCCTTCCTTTCTTTCTTTCTTTCTTTCTTTCTTTCTTTCTTTCTTTCTTTCTTTCTTTCTCTCTCTCTTTCTTTCCTTCCTTCCTTCCTTTCTTCCTTCCTTCCCTTTTTTTCAGTTCTTCCTACCAGATTGGGAGTGCCAGTGCAGTAAAGGCCATTCTCTATTTGTATTTGTTTCTTTTAATCAGAGTACAGTACACACCCAATAAGTGTGTTGAAAAACAAAACTCTACTAGCAGGAAATTAGTGGAAAGAGGAAAGAGACTTCCTGAATGCTTGGCATGCAGCTCTAAAATGATTCTCCACTCTGGTGTTAGAAATGCAGCCGTAACCCGAGAACACCGAAGATGCAGACTCCATCCTTCTTTAATGTGATCTTTCTCTTTGAAAGACGAAGAAAAGTCCCTCTATAGAAAAACAATTCTAGAGCCAGGAGGACCAAACAAGGACAAGGCCTTGGGCTCTTTAACAAAAAACAAAAAGCAAAACAAAACAAAAAACTGTTGTAGTATACATTCTCCACATTCTCAGAAATTGCAGTGACGAGAGAAAAAAAAAAAATCACCCTTCTGGATTTCTATTGTACAGAGCCAAAGACTGACCTACAGCTATTTCTCTTACTGGTAAAGATGTCAGCTCCAACTTATTACAAATTCAGAGCCATCCCTGGAGCCTCAAGGGCCTGCATTCCCCTTTTCTCTGGCTTGACACTTCTTTTCTTCCTCCTTGGGGTGGCTGCTGTGCTCTGGCATGGTTGCACTGGACTTGCTTGCCATCTTGCCCACTGCAGTCTCTATGAGCCTCTACCCACCCCGCACCCCACACCCGAATGATGGTCTCACTTGCTCGCCTGGGCATGGGGCCCAGCCAGAGTCTGGAACACAGTGGCGAGGACCTGTCCAGTGAGCGAATGCCCAAAGCTGGCCGCTCCTGAGCCCTCACTGGCCCCCGTGGGTCCATCGCGACACACCCCTGCAGCCCTGTGTATGGATAATCCAGTCCTAATCAGCCTTGGGACTCATGCATGTGGAAGAAGCAGCTATCCAGAAACATATCCTTAAAGGGCATCGTCAGACATTGTGTCCCCTTCTTGTAGGTCTCAGATCCCAGGCCAGTCCAGCCCACTCCCTGGAGATTTCAGCCATGCCCCTGACTCCAAAGCAGAGTTCTTGGGCTTTTTCTGGGGAGGCTGCTCTGAAGCTCAGCCACATTCAATAACAACCAGTGCAAGGACACAGGAGGCAGTGGAGCTGGTGTCGCTGGGCCACTGGTCTCCAAGCTGCTTTTCCTCCTGAGCTGAAATCTGATCCTGCTCCCAGCAGTTATACCCACCCATTAAAGTTCACAAAATAAGTATCCCCTTTTCTCATAACAGCAATTCAGATATGAAAAGGGAGACGTGCTCTGTCGCTCTTGATCTCATCTTGTTGTATGGATGTCATCTGCCTGACTTTGTGTCCTGGAAGGCTGGGACCTCCTTGTGGTCAGTCTGAGGGTTTGAGTCCTCTTTGTAATTCCAGAGCTTAGCAAATTCCCGGGTACCTGGCACAGTCATCTCTTGGTAAATTTTTGTTGAACTAACTGGACCCTCCTTCTTCCCCGCCTGAACATCTCCATTATCCTCCTTAGCTAAACATATACAACCCCACATAACTGTTCCCTAGCACAATTTGAAAGCAGGGCCTAGTTGCCCAGACTGCAGAAGACAGAAAGGGAAAATTTCTAAAAGCCAAACAAAAAACAAAGCAAACTCCACATGCAGAGATTTCTTCCTCCATATCCTCAGAGCCAGCTGCCTAGGCAAAAAGCAACCTTCTCTGTTTACTCAAGGTCCCCTGGGAGTCAGCTGTTTGGAAGCCTCTACCACTCAGGGCTGACACAGGCCATCTTGCAAAAGCAGTTTTCCTGCTGTCCAGCCTTCCTGCACACGTCCATCCCTTGCTGCACCAGTCAAAAGGGCTGGCGGCTGCAGGCCAGAAAGACACAGACACACTTGCTGCCTCCCGCCACGGCTTGATGGACGAAGTGATGCAAAGAGCGTGGTGCCTGATGCAGTCAGAGTGCAAAGGGACACGGCTATCTCTCAGCCTTCCAGGGCGAGCCTGTGATCTTACATTGGGAGGGAGATAAGAATGTCACACATGCTCTTCAATACTGATGCATCAAGGCTGCTACAGGGCTCCAGGAAGCTCATCTCGATGGATCAGTATTTCAAGAACTGCCTACAAACTGGCTCCCAAAAGGCCTTTGACATTGTAATAGGTTCTTCTTGATAAGCACAGCAACAGCGCCATGCACTTACAAGACCAGGGAGAGGGCAGGAGTGGTGTAGTTCCGATTGTGCCCCAAGAAATGGAGCCATTCCACCTTCCTCAACCAGCTCCCCTCATCTCCGAGGCCTCTCCCCAGAGTGACTGCCAGGTCAACTGAGTGTTGTTTAATTATCCTCCAGTCCTAGATCTGAAAGGGGTTGGCAAGGAACTTAGAAACACACTCTTGCCAATGACCTGGGAGGATTATTAACTTCCATTCAGGGTCCCCTTCTGTGATCACTGCACACTGTGATTCCAAAGATCATGACCTTTCCCACTTGATCTGCCATTTATTATGTGCTTACCCATCAGGCTAACCATTTTTACGGGCATTATGTTATGTAATCCTTGTAACAATTCCTCAAGGCAAATATCACTACCTTCATTTAAGAAGTAGGAAGACTAAGCCTTAGAAAAGTTTTGTAACTTGCCTAAAGGGGAGAAGGAATTTGAGTGTACATCATTCTGACCACAAACTCGAGTACCAGACAAACAACTACGCACTCTGCTAAAGGTGTCGTTCATTGAGGCCACAGGAATAGGAGGAGCACGCTTCCAGTTTCTACCAGGGTGGTTGATCTGCAGCGGCAGGAGAAGGTGGGCTAGGTACTAGGCAGGGACCTAGGGATCTACGGTTTCCAACCCTGTGCCTGTCTTCCCACAGTTGGGAGCTGAGATAGGTAGTGCACATACAGGCACACACTTACCCTAAGACACACTATCACATACTCACATGCTTCCCAAGTGGGAAATAATATCACAGCAACTCCAGACCACATCACTAGACAGTCAACCACATGCAGTCAGTGGGGCCTAAAAATAGGTAAATGAGGTGACTCTCACAGGACTCGCTTTTTAAGAAGTGGCACAGGTTAGGGAGAAACACAGACCAAGTGTTTACACATATCTGCTGCAGTTGGCAGAATAACGGTCTCCCGAAGCTGCCCGTGCGCTCACCCCACAACCTGAGCACATTGTCCTACATGAGAAAAAGGACTTCGCAGATGTGGTTAAGCTCTTGAGCTGGGTGCCCTCAGAAGGGTGAAATCAGACAGGTGGAACCAGAAGGGTTCTAATAAGGGAACGTGAGGTCGGCATCGGACAGAGAGGAAGTATGATGACACAAGCAGGGGTCAGAGCGATGTGCTTGGAGGGTGGAGGGTGGAGGGAGGAGCCACTAGCCAAAGAACACGGGCAGACTCCAGACACCGGGAAGTCCAAGGAGACAGTTCCTGCTAGCACCTGCAGACAACACTGCTCTGTGGATACCTGGACATTAGCCTATAATACCCATTTTGGATTTCTGACCCCTAAAATGTAACAGAATAAGTTTGTAATGTTTTATGACACTGAATTTGGATAATTTTTTCTAGCACCAATAGAAAACCTATATATGCCTTTGGCCATATCTGCTGCATTGCACAAAACCTCTCATATTTCACAAAAGCCACTTGTTAGCCCTTTATGACTCATGTCCCTACTTCCCAAAAGAGATGAAGTGAAAATTTAAGCTTCCAGAAGGTTTGGTGCAACAGGCTTCTCAAGTGGCCTTCCAAGTCCTCACCCTGCTGGGGTGAGGCTCTGAAACTGGGGAGCGCTTGGTAAGGACCACCAAGGACCACACAAAATCAACAGCTTGAGGGCGCCCTAGGAGAGCCCCAAAGTACCAGGGCCCACTGCTGATAACAAATAATAGCATCAGTTACCATGTACATGACTTCTTAATCATAGATCCATTGCCTCATTTGGATTCATCCAACCTATAGCAATAACTTGCTCAAACCACAGCCTCAGAAAGTGACGGAACAAGGACTTGAACTGGGTCTTTTGTCTTTGAAGCCCATTTTCTTTCTCCCATGGCTGACTGTAATTTGCTCTTACCTTCATGGATAAGTGACTGAGAATAGGAGGGAAGAAAAGGGTGAAAGACAGACAATAGGGAAGGGCTACCTGGACAATAAATCAGCCCAGGCCTCCAGAAAACAGAGCCGAACCCTGATACAAATCTATTTCTTGGATTCTAAACTCAGAGAAGTAATGTGACATGGAAAAAAAGGAACTAGCCTGGGTCTTGGCTTTGGTTCTGTCACAGACTAGCTGTTGGATCACTTTATTTGCTGTTCTCATTTTATTTACATTTAAAAAGGGGGAGCCCAGGTGGCATACACCTGTTATCCCAGCTACTCGGGAGACTGAGTCAGGTTCAAGTCCTGCTGGAGCAACTTAGTGGGACCCTGTCTCAGATTAAAAAAACAAACAAAAATAGCTGGGGATATAGCTCAGTGGTAGAATGCCCCTGCATTCTAGACCTAATAACTGTGGTGGGAGGAGACTGGGTAAACTCTACTACCAATTCTAGCTATGCATTTCTGAGATTCTACCTTTAGAGGTTTTTTTCCAAGCAGGACCTTATCCTTGTAGGTGTATGCTTTCTCCAGAGCTTTAGATCAGAATTGTTTTTTGGATCTTGGAAGATTTGCATACACACAATAAAATTATTTGGGGAGGGGACCTAAGTCGAAACATAAAATTCATCTGTGTCACGGACACCTTATATATGGTAACCTGAAGATCGTCTTAGTGTTTTTAGTAGGCCTAAGTGTCGACTGCTACTTGTCACTCGAAGTCAGGTGTGGAATTTTCCACTTGTGGCATTATGCTGCTGCTCAGAATTCCAGGTATCGGAGCATTCTGAATTTTTCTTTTTCATTTTTAAAAGTTGTAGCTCTGAGGCATTTTATTTTATGAACTTAAATACATGGGCTAATATGAATTTGAGATTCATTACACATTTACTTTATTTTTCAGCTTGATCTTCTAGCAAATCTTTAGCTTCATTGGTTTCGGCTGCTCCACAAGGAGATCTTCCTTTGTCTGAATGATTGAAGAACCTAATTCATCGATGGGCATCTCTTGTGTTTCCTGTAAGACAGTAGAGCTTATACCTAGTATTGATGCTGCTTCCTGTTTTTCTCACTTTGGGTTCAAACCCACCTCAGCAAGGAGCCCTCCTGAAGGCAAATTTGGGTAGACTTTGAGAAACTTGTTCTACTTGAGGCTGCATATCTTGCTGGCTTGTAAAACATATCAGCCTGCAAATCCCACAGCAGCAGTGGTCAGTCCAATTTCTACGACTGTACTGGCCATGTTTTGGGTCCAGGCCTCCTGCCTCCTCTGGGAACGGGATTCACCCCAGCCCAAAGGCCAGGTCCGCCGCAGTAAGCACAAACCTTCCAAGTACAGGAGTCCTCTGAAATCTGCATTTCTGGTTAAGGGTGCTCAGCCCATATTCTGAAATCATTTGACCTGTCTACTGGCATTTCCAAATAACTTCCTCTCAAACTGAAGAGAAAGGGCACTGCTCCCATCATGTTTGCACTTCAAATTTAATCTCCTGCTCCCTGTCTGGTTCTGTCACGCTCCTCATCCTCACAAAGATCAACTTGTACCTCTAGAATTGCATCTATGACACTTGATCATAATTTGCCGGCTTCTAAACTAGATTCCTAGTTCCCCGAGGGCAGAGACTGTATCCAAATAGCTTTGTACTGCACACTCCTTGACCAGTAATAGTTGCCCCTGAATTTGCAGTGAAATGTCTGTACATTTAAAAAAGAGAAATGGCATTACAGATGGAACTTCTCTGGAATAAGGCACCTGAGGACCGAGGCAGTTCACTTTGAATCGTCAGAGGGAACACAGGGAGAATCTCTTTCCCTGGCTTGCTTCACATGGGATCCTTAATAAAGCTTGAGGTAGATGAGAAGAGAGAAAAGCAGAAAAGAGACTAAGGGAAGGCAGAGAGAAGGGAAGAGAAACCGGGTGTGTCATGGCTGAACTAGCTCTCCAAGATGGGACAGAGACTGTGGGTACCACTGGCTGGCGTTCCAGTAACCGGCGTGTTTCTGTGAGCGTCTGCGTGTGGCTACGTGGACTGTGCACAGGGGCAGCCACAGAGGGAGATCCCTTGGCCACTCTGACAGAGCTTCCCACCCGGGCCAAAGGAATAAACACTCACAGAGCTGGCATGCAAATATCTGTGAACGGGGCACAGTCAACCCCGAAGTAAGATTCTGAACAACTCTGCTACCTGGATCCTCCAACAAAACCCGACAGAAATCAGCACACTGGGCTTCCTCTGGCCATCTGTGCCCACAGCTTCCCCCTGGCATTTTCCGAGCTGCTGCGAGCCACCCCGCTGGTGCTTCCTCAGCTGCCCACTCCGCAGGGGAACAGTCCTGGGCCTGGTGCCACTCACTGCTGTGGCTGCTTCATACACAAGGCTGCTTGTGCTTCCACAGGGGGCAGGGGCACGATGGGAAGTGTTACACAAACAGTGGGTGGCTCCACAGAAGGGAAGAGGGCCCTTTAACTAAAAAGGTACCCATGAGCAAATTTATTTACCCCATGTGCTGGGATCAAGGCTCAAATCTCCTCTCTTATTTAACCAGCACTTTGGTTATAGTTTTTGAAAGGAAACCCATTATGTACCAATTTGAAAATTATTCTAATGCGCACTAGTGTGAGGACTCCCGACCGTTGTAACTACCTCATATCTTTTTCTTTCCATTTATTTACTCTCTAGAATATCAACAGTCCTGGAGAGTTTTCTTTAAAGAAAGAAAAGAAGAATTTGACAATAAAGTACCATGGAAAGCAAAACAAAGGGAGAGAAGCCCAATGGTCTGGAACATAAAAGCAAATGTGAAGCAAAGGCAATATTCTTCCACTGTTTAAAACCACTTGCCGTGTCAACCTGGAGTCACCATGGTGACTGCAAAGAATCACAGAAGTCACTGTAAAGTGACTTCAACCCACTTTACAGTTGGAATCACTGAGGCCTAGGAAAGAAAAGGATGTGAGTCCAAACAGCCAATACAGTGAGAGCACAAAGCCAACACATAGAAGAAAGCCAAACCTTGCTTGCATTGGCTGTGCACTACCATAATAGTGTGCAGAATCCAGAGCCCTTAGACATTCTGTAAAGCTTAGAAAACACACACCTGCTACTCAGAGGGCCACAGGGAAGATCTGCCACCAGCTAGAGCAAGCAGCTGACCGCAGAATGCTGGCCAGTGAAACCTGACATTGTCTCTTCCTCCTGGGTCTGCTCCGGATGTAGCAGAATGATGTGCCCACAGAAAAGGCTCAGACACAAAGATTCATCTAGAACACTTTACCATGCACCCCATCCTCATAAATGGCAGATGGCCAAGAGCCTGACTGCAAGGTCAGCAGGAAAAGGGGGAGGTGACCAAGATGGCAGAAGAAGGGGGAGTGCCCATCATGTACCCTGAGCCCCCACAAGGATCCAGAGAACTCTGGCCACTGCTGTTACATCTATTTGCTCAACCAGTGAGTCTTCCAGAAGCCTTTGGGCAAACACCCAGTGTCCCCGGGAGGATATTCCAGCCAAGAAGATGGGCTTTTGGGTCTAATGAGGACCGCAGGCACTGAGCACCTGGCACTGATGCTTCGTCTTGCTTGGAGCTGTGCCCTGCACAGGGCAGAGAAGACCTCGTCTTGAAATTGCCTCTCTCTGTCTCTGTCTCTCTGTTTCTCTCTCTTTCTCTCTTTCAATTCCTCAGGCCTCCAGTCTGATTCAGTTTGAGAGTAGTCAGAAGACAGCCATATGGTTCCCTTCGCATCCCTAAGCCCAGCTATTTATTACAGTCAGCGGCTGGGCAATGCTGACCGTTCTCTGGGTCTGCTTCTGCTCGGGGCTGGCACCTGCTCAAGGGGCTCTGGAGAGAGAGAGGCACATTGGAGTGGAGCGCAGCACTGAGGGAAAAACACCTGCTGGCGTCTGCCCCAAGGAGGGCACCCGAGGAAGCAGCAACCCAAGAAGCTGTGCAGAATAACACCGCCACTCAAGTGGCAATAGAACCTTGACATTCCAGGCCTCTTCAGCTGTTTGCATCAACTGGCCCCTTAACCCTCACAACTGTCCTCTGAGATAGACTTTGTTATTGTCAGGATTTTAAAGACAGAGTCAGTCATGGTGGTGCACGGAGGTGGGGTAGTCCCAGTTATATAGGAGGCCGAAGCATGAGGATCCCTTGAGGCACGAGTTTGTATTGCCCAGCCTGGGCAATACAGCAACACTCTGTCCTAACAACAACAACAACAACAACAATAATAATAATAATAATAATAATAATAATAGTAATAATAATAATAATAATAATAATAATAATAAAATTTACAGACAGGAAAACTGAAGCTTGGTGTGTTCGGCAACTTGCCCCAGCTCACCCAGCTGGTAAGGGGCAGAGATAGGACTCAAAACCAGGCTGCCTGGACAGCTTCCCCAAGTTCATACTTCTGTGCATCAGGACAGGAGGGAGAGGCAGAGTTAAGCAGGACACCTCATGTAAGGACAGCCCCCTACATACACAGATGCCTGCCGGGATAGGGGAAGTACTGACCATACCCCAAGCCCTCGTCATTTGGGGCAGCCCTGGTGGGAGACATAGAGCTCCCTAGGTTTGGCGCCTCTCTGGAGCGGAAAGCTTCTGGCTCTGAGAATTATGGTCCACAGGCAGCGGGAGTTAGACAAGGCTGAGGGCAAGGGTGAGGTGGGGACAAAAACCAGGGGACAGAGCCGTTAACGCAAGATACTCAGCCGGCAGGTGGCACATGCCTGCACTCTCAGCAGCTCAGAAGGCTGAGGCAGGACTGAAAGTTCAAGCCCAATCTGGGCACCTTTATGAGGGCTGCGGATATAGCTCAATGCAAAAGCCCTGGCTTTAATGGGAGACGGGGGGGGGGGGAGAGAGAGAGAGAGAGAGAGAGAGAGAGAGAGAGAGAGAGAGAGGAAAGGAGGGAGGAAGCAACAAGCAAGCAGGTAGGCAGAATTTTCTTCAATCTCTATGCCACTTAATCTTCGGAACCTGTTTCCTCATCAAATTATCACTGTCTGAAACTTGATAGTGATTATGCCTGTGAATCTGCTTTGTCATTTCTAGAGTGATCTAAAAACCTAAAGTATTATTAGAAATTAGGGCATAACAGGGAATTGTTACAGAAGCTGTGCGCAAGGGCTTATAATTATGCTACCAGTACAGCACATTTGGATAGCTCAAGGTCAATCAAAATAGACAAACTACTGATACATGCAGATTATGGAACAAAAATACTATGTTGACGGAAAGAAGCTGGGTGCAAGAGTATATATATACGATTCCACTTACGTGCTAGTCCAGAAAATGCATACTTATCCATAATGACAGAAAGCAGGGCTAGTATTAGGGGACTAACTGAAAAGGTACACAGACACACAAAAAACTTTTAGGGACCATAGATGTACTGTGTCTTACTGTGGTGATCACACAGGCACATTTATTTGTCCAAATACATCAACCCCCCACCCCTACCCAACCCGTTACTAGAAATTGAACCCAGGGCCTTCACACTGTACTACATCTCCAGTTGTTTTATATTTTATTTTGAGACAGGGTCTCTTTAAGTCAGTTAGGCTGGGCTTGAAGATACAATCCTCCTGTCTCAGCCTCCCAGAGTGCTGAGATTATAGGCATGCACCACAATGACCAGCTCTAAATTCATCAATCTTTAAGTACATTTAGTTTCATTGTACATAAGTTATACCTGAATAAACTTCAACGGAAAGCATGTCAAGTCCTTGTTTACAAACCAGGACCCCGTGTAGTCTAGAAACTTGCTTGGACTTGCAGTTACAGCAACAGGGCCCCCAAGTACCAACCGTGTGATGGTGGAAAGTCCCCAAGTTCCTGAGCTTCAGGTCTCCTCATCTTTAAAACAACATGTATATTGTGTGCTTAGCCTCCAAAGGATAGTCAACACACGTGACAGTGAATTTTTTTTTTTCTTTTGGTTCAGGGGATCGAATTCAGGGCCTTGTGCTTGCTAGACAAGCACTCTAACCACTGAGCTAAATCCCCAGCCCCCTGAGAGTGAATTTTAAATCAATACCAATACCGTAATGTACAAGAGTACAACACAGGGGCAGCTACAGCACATGGATTACAGACTTCCTCGCCAGCCCCCGACAGAGCGCTTCAGCTCCAGGAGGCCCCATCTGTCTTCTCTTTGTACCCAGCACTCCTGGGAAAGCAGTCGCAGCCCGCAGGAAAGAGCTGGCAACCTGTCAAGAGATGCCAGGTTGACCACGGCTTTCAGAGGTCTAATGGCAACCAACAGGTAGGCTGGAAGAAGCCAAAGAAATGAGAAACTTTAATTCATGGGCTCTGAGGGTTGCTTCTTCACTCCTGTACCAGCTTTGAGCTGCCTGTATCTTCGGACAGTGGGGCAGAGCTAACACGGCTTTCTGCCCGAAGCCATGTCCAGGGCGTTTATTTAAACTCTTTAACTAGACATTGCTCCAATATTCTCAGTAGGGAAAAAAAAAGGTAGTACAATAGTAAATCCTCCCAGACAACTTCACCACCTCTCACCTCCTCGCTTTTCTTCTAGTCCGCCCCAACAGCACCACAATATCCAGCGTCTAGAGTGTAGTTTTAATGTTTCCACGTCTTTCCTCTCCACTGGCAAAGGCTCCAGAGCTCACAGGACACATGCCGCTCAGCACAGAGGCCGATCGAGGAAAGAAGGAAGACTCAAATGGGAGGCATGAAAGCTTCAGATGACAGTCAGGAGCTGAACTGGAACTTCATTTATCTGACCCCTGCCAGGTCCCTTCTCAAGATTATTTTACTTTTATTTATTTTTACAGCTCAGTCCTGGGGAATGGAACCAGGGCCTCCCACATGCTCGGCAAGCCCTGAGCTGCAGCCCCACCCCCAAGATGATGATGACGACGATGACGACCATCATCTCTCAGCCATGAAGAAACATGCAAGACACTTGCTGCCATAAAGGAAATTCTAGCCCCAGGCAGCCTAAAAAAAAAAATTAAAATTAAGTGCAGGTCATGGGTGTATCAGCAAAGACTCCTAGGTTCAGTTACTCAGCAGCTTACTTCAAGGCCCATGGTTGGCCCCAAGCTACAGGAGCGAAGTCACAGAAGCTACAGAAGCCAGCAGGGGCACGCCTTGCACGGACACGCAGTCAGGTGTGTCAGGGGTCCCATCCCGCCTTCCTGGGTGCCGGGACACTTGGCTCCGTCCCGGCCCAAAGCCTCCTCCGTCTCCTCCTCCTCAGGCCTTCGCCCAGTGCACTCTTCCTCCTTCCCACCACCTCGCTGGCCTTGAGGAAGCTAGACTTGTATTTTTAGAACATTCAGCAAGGGGAAGTGCTAAGGAACGTAGACAGAAAAGGAAGGGACGGGCCATTCTGGCCCCTTGAAAATTTCCTTCCTGCCACGACCCTACCGCCCTTCACCTCACACTCACAGGCAGGCCCCCATGAGACCTCAGCTCCTCCACCCTGCACCTGTGTGGTTCCTCTGCAGCCCTTGGCGACAATGTTCACACGGAGGAGAACGCCCAGCCCAGCCCCAGGGGAGTAGTGAGCGAGAGAGCAGACTGGAGGTCACCCTGCCGGTGCTTGGCCCGGCTGTCCCTAGCTCTCAGCACATGCTCATTAAGCATGCAGCCCTGACAGGGTTTGAGCGGCTTCCCAAGACACAGCACAGCTCAGGTCAGAAGGCCGTGCAGCCCCGTCCTCTTGCAGCCCAGCCAGGCCCCGGCCAAGGTGTCCCTTCTTGGTGCTGCCTCACACCAGGCCCAGTTATGGCCCAGGGGGAACGTGGGCTGTCCCTCCTGGCTGCCAATGCTCTGTGGAAAGGTCTTGCTTGGGGCAGCACTCTCATTCCCACCCAAGGGCCACTGCCTCATCTTTCCAGACACAGAGATGTCTGCTCTTTACTGCTGTGGCTTCTCATCTTGTTTCTCCCTCCAGGCTTGAGGCTCTAGAAAGAAGTTTCTCATCAGCATAGCCTGATGCCTTTGCTGTCTTTCTTTTCAGTCCTACACAACGGGGTGAAATGGTGCACACCGATAATCCCAGCACTCGGGAGGCTGAGGCAGGAGGATTGCCCGCCTGGGCTGCATAGTGAGCTCAAGCCACTCTAAACTACTGTACAGTGTAGACCCTGTCTCAAGGAGATCCCCCCAAACAGAGTGAAAGTCTGTTCTCTAGACTCTCAGATGGCCTCTCTTTTTTCTGACCCAAGCTAAGTCACTAAGGGGAAGGACAAGCAATTTTTCTTTGTTGAGGTAGAGAAGATTCAAGCCTGCATAGAGTGTTTGTCTAGATCAGATGACCTTCAAGAGCTTCAAGTCCTTTCAGGTAGAATTTAAGAAGCAGCAAAAATTCCAGCCAGGCACCATGGTATGCAGTAATGTCAGCTGCACAGGAGGCTGAGACAGTAGGAGCCCAAGTGCGAAGCCAGCCTGAACAACTGAGGACGACACTGTTTCAAAAAATAAAAAGCAGCTGAGGATGTGGCTCAGTGTGAAGGTTCTGGATTTAATCCCGAATAACACACACACACACACACACACACACACACACACACACACAGAGAAATAAAAAGCAGAAAACTCTACCTCCTTCTCCCCAGGCCTTCTCTGTTACCTCCTCACTACAGAGATGCAGCACTAGGAACAAAGATAGTAGCCAAGAGGGGCTAAATCATGACTCCCCAAAAGACATGTATATCTTAATCCCTCAAACCTGTGGCAGTCACCCTAGAAAACAAAGAAAGGACTTTGGAGCCAGGCACAGTGGCCCATGCCTGTAATCTCATACTGAGGGTGGCTGAGGCAGGAGATCACAAGTTCAAGTCTCATCTGGGGCTCAAAATAAGAATTTAAAAAAGGGGCCGGGGCTGTAGCTGCATGGTGGAGTACTGCTGGGTTCAATCTCTAGTACCACACACACAGAAAAGGTGAGGAGGGGCTGGGGATTTAGCTCAGTGGTTAGAGTGCTTGACTAGTGAGCACAAGGGCCTGAGTTCGATCCCCAGCACCAAAAAAAAAAAAAAAAAAAAAAAATAGCACACAGAAAAGGTGAGGAGATTGTTCCGGATTGTCCAAGTGGGCCTTAAGTGTGATCATGTCATATGTATTATTTTTTCCTCTTTTTTTGCAGTGCTGGAGATAGAGCCCAAGACCTCACAGATGCTAGGCAAATGCGCTACCACCGAGCTGATCTCCAGCCTTTTTTATTTATTTTTGAGGCAACATCTTGTTAAATTTCCATCCTTAGTCTTGAAATTGCAATCCTCCTGCCTCAGCCTTCTGAGTGGCTGGGACTATAGGCACACAATACCATGCCCAGCACATATGTATGCTTTCATTCACAATGGAATACTACTCAGCCATTAAAAAAAATGAAATCCTGCCATTTTTGATGACCTAGATGGAAATGGAGATCGCTACGTTAAATGGACTAATTTAGACATGAAAGAAAAGTATCACATGATCTCACTCACTTGTAGACTCTAAAACAGTTGATCTCATAGAAGCTGGGAGTAGAATGGTGGTTATCCAAGGCCAGGGAGAGTAAGGAGAAGGAAAGAATGAGGAAAGATTGACCAATAAAAACTGAGTTATAGTGAGGAATGAAAAGTTCTAATGCGCTCTTGCACTGTAGCCTGATTATAGATAATAATGTACTGTATATTTCCAAAAGTTAAAATAAAGGATTATGAAATTTTTTTCCACAAAGAAATGATGAGTGAGCCAGGTGTGGTGGTGCACACCTGTAATTCCAGCACTGGGAGGCTGAGGCAGGAGGACTGCAAGTTCAAGCTTAGCCCAGGCAACTTAGCAAGATCCTGCCTCAAAATAAAAACAAAAAACAAAAAAAGGCTGGGGAAACAGCTCAAGGGAAAGGCCCAAAATTCAATCCCCAATACTACATAGATAACACCAAATTTAAACATTATATAATGTATAAACATATCAAACCACTACACAGTACCCTATTAATAAGCAGGTATAATTTTTATGTTTTATGTATTAGTTTAAAAATAAAGTACTACAGGTATCCATCTAAAAGACATGCAGAGGGAGATACGGCAGGGACTAAGAGGAGACAACATGACAATAAGGGCAGAGATTGGGACCGGGTGGCCACAAGCCAAAGTCCCAGACACTGGAAGAAGCGTGAACTGGCTTTTCCCTGGAGCCTGGCTGCACCTGCATTTCAGCCCAGCAACACTGATTTCAGACTTTGGCTCTCTAGAAGTATGAGAATAAATTTCTATTGATTTAAGCAGCTCAGTCTGTAATCCTTTGTTACAGCAGCCACGAGAAATGAATACTGTAGCTGGTACTCCACGACTGCCTGCTGGAGCCGGCATCTGCCTCAAGCATTTGGCCCACATTAAATCATGACATCTTGGCCTTAATGTGAGGCTGGCCCCGCAGACACAATGCCTGGGTTTGAATCCCAGCTTCACTGCTCACCATTGTGACCCTAAAAACAACCTCTCTAAACCTCAGTTTCCCAATTCACAAAATAAGCATATAGTACCTCTCATTTAAACAAGGAAGAAAGTGCTTAGGACAGCAGGTAATAAGGACTTCATAAAGACTACATACTATAAGACGCCGGAGCCGAGCAAGACAAACCGAGACTACCACGCTAATCCGCCAGGACCTGGGGCAGGGCGTCAGGACTCCGTGCAGGAAAAAGTTCCCCTAAAGCCTACCAAACAGCAAATACGAACGTCTGAGGAGCTCGGGGAAGGATGTCTTTCCTTGCTTAGGCAACTCCGTCCTTAAAGCTGGCCTCTAGGCAGAAAAGGCAGACGTTGGGGACGACGCTGTGCACAGCATTCACATCCTACCTGAAGATTTCAGAAAACTGACACACCCCTGCAGGGCCACCTCATCTTCCCCTGCGACTGAGGCGTCCAGAACCAGAGCTCCCGCGCTTGGTAGATGGCTGAAGCAGAACCCTTTGGCCCACCCTGTGGCCTCCCCCGCGGTGTGGCCCAACCGTCCCAGCAGGCTGGGCAGAGTGGTAACCTGGGGAGCCCGTTCTGACTAAAGGTTAGCCAAGTTACGAAGAATGAGCAAGATTCACCCGAGTCGGGGGGGGTTGGGAGACCCAGAGTTACCACCTGAAAAGAGGAAAAAAGAAAGAAGTTTCACTGACTTGGCGCTTTCTGGTAAAAGTTTGCCAGGTGATGGTGTTACAGTACAAAAGCAGACTCTGCCCCCAGCCCACCCCGCGTCTCAGGCCTTGTGCTCCCGCCTGACAGATCTACACGCCTGGGGTTAAGCAGAGAAGGCCTCCCGGCCTGGCCGCCCCCCGGGCAGGGCTCCAGCCCCTCCGAAGGCGCCTGCCGCGGTGCTGCCCGCGGCCCAGGCCTCTTCCCGGCAGGCTGCCCAGCAGGCTGCCCGGCAGCCACCTGCGCTCTCTGCCCTCGCCCAGTCCACCCTCCGGGAGGCGAGAGGAGGAAGGACGACAGCTCCCCCTCCTTACTTTCAGGCACCCACAGATTTCTGCTCTGCCGTCACCACTGACGAGCAGCCGGGGCGCCCGCCCGGAGGAATCGCTACTCCGGCTCCATCCTCCCCATCAGCGAGAGCAGCACCCCCGCGCCCGCCCTCCTGCTCCGGAGGGAGCCCGAGCCCGGGGCTGCATCCGGAGGGGGACCCGCAGCCGCCCGCGGAGGCGCCGGCCTCCGCCCCGCAGTCCCCTCCGCCCCCTCCCCGCAGCCCGCGACCCCAGCCGGCCCGGCGTCCCAGGAGAGGGCGCCCAGCAAGCCGAGGGCCCCGCCTCCCCGGGCCGCGCGCGAGGACCGCTCAGCTCCGTCCGCGGGACCCGGGCGCGGGGCTCCCCACCCGGGACTCGAACCCGGGCCGCTACCTCCCAGGGTCAGCAAAGGATCCCAACGCGAGCCCCGGCCCAGCACCCGCGCGCGGAGAGGGGCCGGGCCGCCGCGAGCGCCATCGCGGGTGGCGGGGCGCGGGCGGCGAGCCGGGGCGAAGCCGGGTCACTCACGCGCGGGCCCGGGGGAACCCCATGGACAGCAGCACGTCCAGCGCCGAGCCATGCTTGACGGTGCCGGGCCGCTGCTGGCGGCTCCTCCGCGGGGTGACTTTGCTGTACAGCTCCTCGCGCGCGGCCATGCCAAGGGGCGGACGCCGTCCGGGTCGCCTCAGCGCGCGGCCATCGCCCGGTCCGGGGCGCGGCGCGGCGCGGGGCTGGCGGGGGCGGCGGGCGCTCCGAGCCCCTCCGAGCTCCGGACTCTGCGCTTCCTGGTGCGGCCCCTCGCGCCGGCGCCCGCCGGCCGCTCCCGCCGCTCCGCCGCCGCCGGGCGCCACCAGCCGGGCCCTGGAGCCCCGCGCCGCGCCCGCAGCGGTCCTGTCTCTCGGCCGTGCCGGCGCTCCCTCAGCAGTCCGGGAATTCGCAATGAGTAATTTTTGAATGGATCAAAAAGGAAAAGGAGCCTGGTGGGCTGGCCCTGCCTCGCCGTGCCCGGGCCCCGCCCCTTTCTTAAAGACGCAGCGCTGCCCCAGGCGGCCGGGGCCTGGTTCGAGCCCTGGATGGCCTCTGGGAGGCGGAGCGTCCCGACCGGGAAAGCTCCTGCGCCCGTAGGATCCCAGTCACTTCCAGCTCCCTGGCCCTCTCCTTGGCCTGCATATCGGCCTGGGCGGGCCTCAAGACTCCAGATTGACCCATTGCAAGTCTCGTTTGGTTCTTGACCGGGTTAACTGGGAATCCGGTGCACTGGTGAATGATATTAAAGGACTAGAAGGCCAAGCATAAGGCCCGGGTGAAAGGTCAAGGGTCTACCCTGAAGACCTACCAGGCCCCTTCATAACTGTGGCCAGCGACTGCACAGAGACTTCCGGGGAAAAGTGGGACCTTAGGGTCTTGGCACTGGCAGCACCTGGGAGAGGAGAGGACTGGGGTGGAAGGAAGGAGGACGGGGAGAAAAGCTAGGAACGAATGGAGAAAGGAACAGAGAAAGGACAGTTTTCTAATTATAAGGGGTTCCGAATGGGCTGATTTTCATGAGGAAATGAATAAATGAATTCAAATAGTAGATTGAAAGAAAGACTGGATCACCCCTGCGCAGCAATCATAAGTGAGCTGAGTTGCATCCCAGGCTGGACAAAACGACTACCACCTCCAAGAAGAGAGAAACCCTGACTACTATGCCCCGTGCCCCACACCATGAACTAGGCCGAGCAAGTACGGATCCTTCTTCTGGGCACAAAATCACTGTCAATCAGGGACAGAGCCTACCGGGTGTGATGGAAGAGGCACAGAATAAACCCTAGCTGATCCTCTTTTGGGCGTAATAATAATAAAACCTAACGTTTACTGGGCTTGTCGTGCATGTGCCAGTCATTGTGTTAAGCAGACGGGTGAATTAACTCATCAAAATTTTACAATGCCCTATAGGGCGTGTGCCTTTATTATCTCAGTTTTATAGATGAGGAAACTCAC
This sequence comes from Hystrix cristata, assembly GCA_004026905.1. Lineage (NCBI taxonomy): Eukaryota > Metazoa > Chordata > Mammalia > Rodentia > Hystricidae > Hystrix > Hystrix cristata. The sequence continues at coordinate 416,170 of PVJO010000022.1, forward strand.
CTCTGACATCCAGGAGGATCACAGAGCTGGGAAGTGTGTGGCTAGAGCTCCCCCCCGCCCTCTCCCGCGGCGGAGGCTTGAGGCGACTTACTTCTCCCCAGACCCCCGCTCTATCTGTTTGGAGGACTGCACGTGTGGATTCTCCAGAACAGACAGCCCCTCGTGAGTAGCTTTTTGCAGTTGCTTTGTAAGGCGTCTAGAGTTTGGCCACGGGAAGCAATACAGCTTAATTTCCTGTGCTCTCCACACATACCCGGTTGGTTTTCTATAAAATATCCAGTGGCCTTTGGAAGTGGGGCGGTAAGACAGCCGGAGCCTCAGCACCACTCTGCATAATTCTGCCCGGTGTTGTGTGAAGAGTGAGAGACGGTTTGTACTTCCTGGGTGGAATGGTTCATACTTCCTGGGTGGGAGACCTCGAGGAATATGTTCCCAGGGCATGGAACACAAACACAAGACGGAGCTGGGAAAACCTGGTAAACTAGCCTCCTTGGGATGTATAAAGCACGCTGGACAGTACCTACAATTCCAAATTGTTTCCAAACATCTGGGGGTGAAAGTCAAATGATAGGGATCCTCGCCAGGATAGAATAATGTGCACGGAATGCTACACATGTAATAACACCAATGTATTGAGTACTTAGTGAATGCTGGTGCTGTTTTTAGCTTCTTCACAGGTAGCTCATCTAGTTCCACAAAGAGGCTGTGTGGCCGGCACTGCTATATTATCAGTCAGTCACTTTATAAACAGATGTTGAAGCAGAGATCAGTTCTTTTGTCCAAGGTCACATGACTGGCAAAAGGCAGAGCTAGGATTTGAACTTTTAACATTTGGCCAAACAAACACTACTGCCATTGTTACGATGACAGAGAGGACAGTCGACCTTTAAGATAGTTGATGGTAGCTGAACATAATGTATGCCCGTAATCCGAGCAAATGAGGAGGCTGAGGCAGGAAGATCTAAACTTCAAGTCTGGGCATGGAGAACTCAGTGACTTAGCTAGACTCTGTCTGAAAATAAAAGAAAATAGAGACATAGCTCAGTGACAGAGCCTCTGTGGATTTGATCCCCAGTAACACACAAACACACACACAAGATAACTGATGGCAATTGCCTTTTGGACTCCTCTGATGCCCCTTGACTTGGAATTGCTGGAGCTGCATTTCTTTATAAAGATTGAATTAACTGTCATTCTCTCTGCTGCTAGGCAAACTTGAGATAGAGTTAGTGGCGGGAATAAAAATAGTTTTAGGTGGCTTGGGAAAAGCGCTATGGAAAACCAGGCACCTTAGGTGTATCTGGTCTGGTCTGTGCACTTTAACAGAAATCCTGCTGCTCCTCACCCTTCTTCAGTTTGGCCCAGTACTTGTCTTATTTGGCACAGCCGCCATTTGCTCTGCACGGGGTTAGTGGGTTGGCAATTAAGATGTATTGCATTTTAATTGTATTGCCTCCAAGGAGCCTTCTAAACATCCATATTGTTCTGTTACAAAGAGAGAAGAAGGACCCTTCATCTGGCAGTGAATCTTGTAGCAGTGTGGAGGGACATGGCAGGAGAGGCCCTTGCACAGTGACAGAGCTGACACCTCAGCATTGCCTGGGAAGGCAAACTGTCATTCCCTGCACCCCAGTCCACACAGCTCTTCAGCTCATTGAGCCACGCCATTGACCCTAGCTCCTTCCTGGGTATCCAACACCTCCACAGGAGCCCAGGACTGCCCGGGCGACTGCCCTTGTCATTTCTGAAGGGCATTCTGTGTCTTTTCTGTCTCCTTCTCCAGGTCCTGGAGAAAAGGTCAAATGATGGCATGAAGAACAGGAAGTCAAACTGCAGCGTATTTCTGGTTCTGAGTGCTAGGGTGTTGCCTTGGCAAGTGAAGGGGTAGGTTTTGAGCCTCTGGGAATGACTTCAGGTCCTGGCCAGCCTTCAAGGCCAGAAGAGTTTGAAGTCTGTGCCTCAATTCTCTGGTCCTCAGCCCACTCACCTGCAAGATGTGGGGGTTCACTCTGGTTGGTTATTCCTAGGACTGTGGGACTCGGGAACCCCTGGGGGTGGGCTGTCCACCTGGAGGCAAACTGGTGGGTAGAGCATGATATCCCCACTTACTCTTTCAGAGCAAGTGTACTTAATCAGCGTTGTGTCTGGTCAGTTTTATGCAAAGGTTTTTTTTGTGAGAAAGGGGTTTGGGAAAACAATTTTTTTTTTTTAATTTTGAAAAGTATAGAACTGCCCTGTGTGGCAGCACACACCTATAATCCCAGCACTCTTGCAGCCTGAGGCACAAGGATCATTAACTCAAAACCAGCGCGGGCAACTTAGTGACTTAGCAAGATCCTGTCTCAAAACAATTATCATCCCCCTCATCGTCTCCCTTAGCCCATCTTCGCCCCAGTTTCACACGTTTTAAGGGAAGGATTTCAATATATAGAACACATTTTGAACATATTTATGGTCCCTACTGCTTGTCCTTACACTCCTTCTTCCTCTCCTTTCTTCCCTTCCTCTTGTCTAGAAGCAGTCTCTCTTCTTATTAATTAATTAATTAATTTACTTTGAGGCAGGGTCTTGCTATGTAGTTCAGGCTGGCCTTGAATTCACTATACAGCCCAGGCTGGCCTCGAACTCATGGCAATCCTCTTGCCTCAGCTTCCCGAGAAGAGAAGGGCCACCCAGGGGAGCGTTGAAGTGGACTTTACAAGGCCCTGTCAGTCCTCTTCTGTCCCCAAGCACAACTAGACCAGGTCTAAGGGCCTGAACACTGGCCACTGTCTCATTGTCGCAGGTTTGCCCCAGAACCCAGGACAGTGCTGGATACATAGTCTGCAGGTAGCAAGGTGCTTGTTAATCTGAAACCAATTTATGCCAAAGGAAAGGCCAAGGCTGAAAAGGAGTTTGAAGCATCAGTTGTCAAATCAACAGAAAGCTCACACTTTTTTCTCACACTGTGAAAAATTAATATATTTCTCTCAATTGCTAAAGGAAGAAAGAGAAGAAGAGGCTATTTCTATTGTTTGCTTGTTTTGTTCTCTATCTCTGAACAAAAACCCCAACATTTCTATTCTGGAATCTCTGTAGGAGATTCAGGATGGTGCACGCCCTTCAGAAAGGCCTCTTCCCAAGGCCACCACCTCAGGGTCTCTGACCTGTATTTTCCATGCAGCAATACATGTGTTGTGAAATAAACAGCATGAGCTTTAAAGTGTGGTGGGGATTCTCATGCAACTTTTTTTTGTATAAAAAAAGTAATGTACAGGCAACAAAAGGTAAATTTTATTTTTAAGAAATAGATTTAAATGCTAGACATCTTGGCACACGCCTGTAGTCCCAGCACTTGGGAAGCTGAGGCAAGATAATCCCTATAAGTTTGAGGCCAGCCTGAACCATATATCGAGACCCTGTCTCAGAAAAAAAGTATCAGTTACCTTCTTTCCTACCCACTCCCTATCCTATCCCCTACCCCAAAAACCACCCTAGAAAGTGTGTTCACCCATTCTTTTTTTTTTTTGGTGATGGAGATGGAACTCGGGGCCTTGTGCTTGCTAGGCAAGGGCTCAACCACTTGAGCTAAATCCCCAGCCCCTATTTACCAATTCTTTATGGCAAGTTCCATTCTAGGGTTGGGTTATAGGTTTGGAAAAATAAGCAAAATAGTTTACCTGTTTCCTCATCTTTAAAATGGAAACAACACTTCCTAGGGTTTTTGAGATAATTAAATCATGGACATGAAAGGATCGAGCAAAGGGCCACAGGCTGGCAGAAGATTTTCTGGAGGCACCATTTATTTTCTCCATCTCATGCTCACTTCGGCAGCACATATACTAAAATATTTTCTCCATCTCTTCCTATTTGCACGGTTTCTTTGTTTAATTAGACCTGGGGCTACAGAATCAGATGTATCATACGTAGTTTACTTGCAGTTAGTTTGTTTTTAGTAACACAGGAAGCACCCTTCACCTGAAACGGAAGTCAGGGTCTGGATAATAACCTGGACCCAGTGAAAGGGTGCCCCCAGCCTGTCCCTGCTCCCAGAACTCAGGACCTTATCCTGTACCTCGATGTTCATCACATTCTAGTTTTTCTTTTTACATAGTTTTATTAAACCTAGCAGTTGTCCTAAAAAATATGCCTAAACTTTTCGGATGTACTTAATAACATAAAAGTATGTAATGATGCTTGCAATCTTTTGAGACTCATTGTTTTTTGCTTAATAGTATGTGGCCAGGGTCCATCCATATTGCTGAATATTGGGTGGTTCATAGGTCTGTTAGGTCTACAATATTTCACTTTCCTACTAATGCATGGTTGGGTTACTTCCAAGTTTTTCTTTTATAATTATGCTGTTACATATATTTTGCTCATGCCTCTGGCTACACATGTGTGAAGAGTTACTCTTGAGTTTGTCCCTAGGAACAGAATCACTGGGCCCTCTTCATTTTAGAAGGTAATGTAGGAAGTGGGGTGCACACCTGTAATCCCAGAATTCTGGGACAGTTCAAATCCAGCCTGGGCAACTTAGGGACTTAGAGAGACCCTGACTCAAAAACAAAAAACAAAAAACAAAAAACAAAAAAAAGAAAGAAAGAAAGAAAAAAGAGAATGAAAAAAGTTTAAAACTTAGGGATGCAGCTCAGTGCGAAGTCCCTGGGTTCAATCCCAATACCACAAAAAAAGACAAATATAATGCAAGAACTTCTCTCTTTCTCTTTTTCTCCTCTCTCTCTCTCTCTCTGCAAAAATAAGAACTGTTTTCCATTGTAGTTATATCAATTTAGGTTCACACCAGAAGCACAAAGGAGATGTCTTTGGGCTCTGTCATCGTGGTTCAGGATGGTTCTGCTTTTGCTTCCTGAGAGCTTGGGAGATAATCTTTGGTGGAAAAGGAAAAGGGCTGAGCACAGTGGTGCACACCTGTAGTCCCAACAGTTGGGAGGCTGAGGCAAGAGGATCATGAGTTTGAGGTCAGCCTGGGTGGTTTAGTGAGTTCCAGGCTACCCTGGACTACATAGTGAGACCCTATCTGAAAGAGAGGGGGAGACAGAGAGAGAGAGACAGAGAGAGAGAGAGAGAGAGAGAGAGAGACAGAGAGAGAGAGAGAGACAGAGAGAGAGAGATTATTCAAAGCTTGCTCTGAAGGGGATGGTGGGGCCTCTATTGCCTTGACTCTCCACTCCCGCTTGTTCGGGTGTGCAAGAGTTTTTATTGCAAGGAAGAGAGAAGAAGAATAAAAAGGAAGGAAATTTTTTGCACTGCTTCACCCCCTGCCATTGTCGACTCCTCCTTCCCTTGTAGAAGTGAACAAATTGGACTCTGACCTCCAGCACCAGCGCCTGTGTGTTCTTCGTGGAGGAGACAGGCTATTTCTCTGGCGGAGGTGAATTCATATGAGCCGTGGAGAGGAAGGCAGATGGTTTACGCTTTTAGTCTGAGGAAGTTGGAGAAGCAGCCTATATCTAAAAGAAAAAAAAAAATCCTAATTTTTATTATTATTGCTTTGCAGTACTAGGGAACTCAGGATCTTTGTACTGAGCTACATCCTCAGCCCTTTTTTGTTCTGAGACAGAGCCTCACTAAGTTGCGGGAGTGCCCAGGTTAGGTTTAAACCTGTGATCCTCCTGTCTCAGCCTCCCAGAGTGCTGAGATTACAGGCATGCGCCACCACACCAGCTAAAATCCTGATTTTTAAACATCTATTTTACCCTCTTGGTTATAGTTCCACAATCTGGACTATTCTACAGGCCATCTGAGGGTTACAGACAGACTTCAAGAGCACAGGTGCGTATGTTTGACTTTTACTTTCTCTTTTACTTGTCAAATGACCTTGAACAAATTCAGTCATTTACATGACACTTATTCATGAGGATCTACTCTGCTAGGAACACAGAAACAAAGGAGATACAGTCCTTGTTCCCAAAGAGCCCATTTCCTTTCAGCACATACTGTGAATGAAGAAGGGGGAGGAACTACTTTAGTAAGGCGTAGGGAGGTCACCAGAAGGTCACCCTTGTGGAGGTAAGGTGAGAAGTCAGATCAGAATGACAGGAATGAAGAAGAAGTACAATGACTCTAAGGTGAGAAGTCTCAAAAGAGCAGTGAGGGCCAATGGAGCTACACCAGTAAGGCTGGCCAGGCAGGCAGCAGATTCACAGCCAACTCCAGGACCTCCTGAGAGCCTTGAAGGGTTCTGGAATGTCTGGAGCAGGGTGCAGTGGCACACATCTGCAATCTCAGCTATTCAGGAGGCTGAAGCAGGAGGAATTCCATGAGTTTGAGGCCTGCCTAGGCTACATAGTGAGGTCAGGGCCAGCCTGGACTACATGGTGAGATCCTGTCTAAAAAACAAAACAAAACGAAACAAACCCGCCCCCCCAAAATCAAAATTTTTAAAACTTTTTTTTAAAAGAGGAGGACTGGGCATGATGTTGCACACTTGTAATCCCAGAACTCAGGAGGCTGAGGCAGGAGGACTGCCTTGAGTTCCAGGCCAGCCTGGGATGCACAGTAAGTTCAAGGCTAGCCTGAACTACTCACCATGTGACTTTGCCTCAAAAAAAGCAAAAAAATTTTTAAAAAATTTTAAAGGGAGGGGGAACTGGAGATGTAGCTCAGGGGTATAGCACCCCGCCACACCCCACTTCAATCCCCAGCACCACCAAAAACAAAAGGAAAGCACAAAAACACCCTAGTGACAATTGTTACCCCACTAGGAGCTCAGAGTCAGTCCTAGTGGGCAGAGCATTTCTGTCATGGAAACTGCTGTTCTCAGGCTTCCTCTCTGGCCCAGAGAGTTGGGGCAACACTCACACACAGATGCAGCCGGGAGATGAGAGGCGGGTTAACTGATCTCTGAGAATCTAACCTCCAAGGTGGCGGCAAGCGCGGACTGCACCGATGCACGGGAAGTGCTGTGTGCAGGGCCAGTGTTCGGTGGCCAGCGTCCCCTGCTCCTGGTTTGCAAGTCACTCTCGCTTCCACCTGCTCTTGGTGATCTGAGCGGGAGGAGGGCAGACGTGCTGAGAAGCTGCCACACGCCAGCTCTGTCACACAATGCTGTCATAATCAGCAATACTGCCCAACGGGGATCCACAGGAGCCACCTGCTGAGAAACTGAGCCTCAAAGAGGTTAACAAAACTGACCACAATCACACAGCTCCTAAATGGTACAACGCAAGATGGGAACTTAAACATCTGAACCCTGCTTCAGGGCACACTATAAAGAACCTTAATTCATGTCAATTAAAAGAGGCAGTTTTCTTTTTTGTAGTACTGGGGACTGAACCCAAGGCCTCAGCACTGAGCTACATCCCCAGTCTTTTTTAATTTTTTTGTTTTGAGACAGCATCTCACCAAATCACTAAGCTGCCCAGGTTAAACTTAAACTTGTGATCCTCTCGCTTCAGCCTCCCGGGGGGCTGAGATGACAGGAGTGCTCCCCCAGACCCAGCTGGGCAATTTATTTTAGTAAGTAACTTGTTTAGATGTGCTATTAAATCAGCCAAAGACTGCTGGACCCCCAGACAAGGGCTGTCTGCTGAAGATACGAGATTGTAAAGGATTGCAGCAAATCTAGCATTGAAGTAACCGTTACTAAACTCATCAAATTCCCTAGATGACTAACAAGTAAATGACAAAATTCTTCCTCCTACTTCCCTTCTACAGTCATTGGATGCCCACTGTCTCTGGGCACTGGGCTCAAAGATGGGGTGGCTTTGAGAAGGACAAAGTGTAGTAGGAGGCAGGAATGACCAGGACGTGACAGCACAGGATGTCTGAGAGACTTGGCATTTTGTCCAAATTGCTGTAAGGGCAGAATGGTGGGAGGATGATTAGGAAAACTTCCCCAGGGAAGATGATGTCTCAGCTGGACACAGAAGACGAATAGGAGGTAACGGGAGAAGAAATAGAGTAGACTGAGTAGAGAGAGAGGGGAAGAAAGAAAGCATACTAGCTGGGTATGGGGCTGCACGCCTGTAATCCCAGCATTATGGGTGGCTACGGAAAGAGGATCATAAATTCAAGTCCAGCCTGGACAATTTAGCAGTTTAGTGACACTCTGTGAATTAAAAAAAAAAATTTAAAGAGATATGGATGTAACTCAGTGTGAAGACCCTAGGTTTAATTCTCAGTACTGAAAAAAAACAAGTGAATGAGTGAATGAATGAAAGAATGGGAGGAAAAAAGGAAGGAGGGAAGGAAGGAAGGAAGGAAGCTGGCTGTGGACAGAAGAAATGTTATATGTGAAGGCCAGACCTTTGAGAGACCAAGTCATTTCTGTAGACCCATGTGGCAGAATTATGGAGGATGGGGAAATGGAGGGGACTCAGATAGTAGTACAGGGTTGCAGATTTTGAGTTGCTGCGAGCCAGACTTCTTTTACCCATAATGGTTTCCTGGCTGATGTCTGCCTATCCTACTGAGAAATGTGTCCCTCCCCAGAGATGGGGTCAGGAACCCCCAAACCATTTAGATCTGATGGCTGATCAGTTATTTCTCAAAATGCTGTCCATTCTCCAAGGTTGGAGTCCTGCAAAAGGCCTCGGCTGACCTTGAACTCATGATCCTTCTGACTTGGGCTGTTGAGTAGCTGGGATTCCAGGTGTACAGCAGTGTGGCCGGCCACCATACCACTCCGATGTTAAAACAGTGTCTTCAGGTGTCTTTCTGTTCTGTCCTCACATTGCCTTCTCTTCTGTGTGTGTGTGTGTGTGTGTGTGTGTGTGTGTGTGTGTGTGTGTGTGTGTCTGAAATCTTCTTTTGTCTTTCTTGTCTAAGGGCATTCAGGACTGCATTTAAGACCCACCCAGATAATCTAAAGTACTCACCAGCCCAAACTCCTTAATTTGATCACATCTTTAAAGCCCTATTTTCCCTAGAAGGTAACATTTACAGATTCCAGAGGTTGGCGCCTGCCCCTCCTGATGGACTCTGCTTAATGCACAACACGAGTGTCCCTTAGAGCAGCCCACTTTGATCCGGATGGACTTCCAGGTCCAGGAATGGCCTTTTCAACCTCGTGACTCGGGTTAAGCAGAGGCTGCAATGTTGGGGAGGGGCAGGAAATGAGTAAGGAAATCACGCTGGCCCATCTCATTTTGGAAAAGGCCACTTTCCTCAATTCATGTTGTTCCCTCTGCCTAGAACTCTTTCTTCTTCTGACCTGCCAAAGGCCTGGCCTGACCTCACCACCCTTCCTTGCCCACAGCGCACTGATGGAATCTGTGAGCCTGGCCCTCTGCGCCCTGCATTTCGGTACTGAGCACACTGGCAGGTGCTGACCTCAACGCTCATCTCTGGGGGGAACATGCTCCCTAAGGCTCCATGTGTCTTGCCCGTAGCTGCGCCCTTGGCAAGTGCTTCCTGAGTGCGTCCGCTGGACAGATGGAAGGTGAGAGGCATCTTGGCAGAACAAAGCAAACGCATCTCTCTCTTCCCCACTTTTGAGATCAAGGCCACTTGTATCCCCACCCTGGCTGCACTGGCTCGAGCCCTGGTCTGTACCTTTCTCTCTCCCTGGAGTATCTGGTAGTAGATGGACCTTCATCCCTAGCTGTGTCTCTGATGCACCCAGTGCTGTGATTGACCCCACAGTGAGTCTCCTTGTGGCCAGTCCCTGAAAGCTCTGTCTAGAAATGGAGCTACGGTGACTGCCAACTGGTCGGTAGAAGGCAAATGGCCCTCAACAGCGGGCTTGCTCGAAGCAGGAAGAGAAGTGGCAAGCCAGCACATCCTCATGGTTCCCCGGGAAGCGCGCTGTGAAATGCAAACGTCTCTTGGTGGCCAGAGGCTGTTCTTTCCTCTGCTCAGCTCTGACTGTACCTTAGTTGTTGCCCTCTCGCCAGACCGAGGGCTGAGTGTCCATTGTGACCACGGCCAGAGTCTCCAGGCCACTCCCAGGGGCCTCTTCATGGCCTGGTCTCCGCTCATTAGTGAGCAGCCCTGTGAACGGAAGCCAAGTGACGAAAGGAGAAGCCTAAACGGGTCCCTTAGAGGCTTTGATTAAAGAGCTGGGGGTGGAGATTGCTCTGGTCTAAAATGTCACCCACCCATCTGAAATGTCACCCACTGGTTCCTATTTAGCAATATTATTTACACAGCTCTTTAGCATTTCCAAGCACTTCCAAGTATAATACTTTGTTTAATTATTATCCCCCTAGGATAACAAAACACTATGAGGGAATAGGGACGAAGCTAGCACTTTCCTAGCAAGCTTGAGGTCCTGGGTTCCAGCCCAGCTCCAAAAGACAAAGAAAAATATAAGGAAGTTATTTAAACACATTTTTATTCAGGACAAAAGCAAATCAAAAAACCCCGCAGAAACAACAAAAAAGTCTAAAGGTCAGTAAGATTCCATGTCTTACCTATGAGACCTCAGTGGTAAAGGAGAAGAAATTAGTTTCTTTGTTTTTTTTATTGGGGATGGAACCAAAGGCCCACGCTGTGAGCTACATGCCCAGTTCTTTTTACTTTTTTTTTTTTTTTTTTTTTTTTTTAATTTTGAAACAACGTCTTGCTAAGGCACTAAATTGCCCAGGATGGGTTCAAATTTGAGAGGCTTCTGCTTTAGCCTCCCAGAGTGCTGGGATTATAGTCATGCGCTGCCCACCACACCAACATGAATCGGTGCTCTTAACAAAACAGGGCATGGTGGTGCACGCCTGCAATCCTAGCACTCAAATTCAAGGCCAGCCTGAACTATGCAGTGAGATCCTGTCTCAAAACAAACAAACAAACAAACAACAAACAAACCCCTCAGTCTTTCAGAAATCGAAGCAGCAGTGGCAATGTTGTCCTCTCTTTCTTGGGTTAGGTTCAAACATATCTTGTGACTTCCTACTCTAATAGGAAAAGATCGAGTTCCCTGAAGCAGTGTAGACAGCTCCTTGTGGTGAGGCCCAGCAACAGAATGGATTATGTCCCTCAGCCTCTGAAAGCCTTCTACATAGAGATTGTCTCAAAATGACGGTGTGACTGTCCTCCGGAGTCACGGTGTGTTGCTCAACGCCCTCTTCACGTTGCGGTAATCCCAGGGGTGGGGAGCAGGGGCCAACACGTTTATTGACTCAAAGTTTCATTTAAAACTGGCAGTTGAGAGCGCTCCAGAACCTGGATTGTGATTTCTAAGTACCATTTCCTACCAAGAAGGACCAGTGTTTCCTGAAGAGATGCTGATTCCAAGACAGAGACAGGGAAAGCTCAAGGCTAAGGCCCGTGAGTACAGAAGGGCCCCAAGATGAATGGGATTATATCGAAAGAGATGTGAGAGCCAGCCTGAAGGAGTGCCCACAACTGAATTCGATTTTAACAGTCACCCGTGCCCTGCTGTCAAAGAATTTTGGGGGATTATAAGAGATCAACTGAAAAATGATCCACAGTGAAATTTAAAATGATAGAAGGGAAAAGGGGAAGAGAAGAGGGAGAAGTGTTGCTCACAAAAGTGTGCCAACAAATAAGCATAGAAGCTGGGCCTGGTGGCACATGCCTGTAATCCCAACACTTGGGAGGCTGAGGCAAGAGGATCACCTCTAGTTTGAGGCCAGCCTGAACTACATAGTGAGTTCAAGACAAGCCTGAACTACACAGCAAGACCCCTGCTTAAAAAAAAAAAAAAAAAAAAAAAAAAAAAAAAAAAAAAAAAAAAAAAAAAAAAAAAAAAAAAAAAAAGCATACAAAAGCATACAAACAATAGTAGGATAAGAAAAAACACCATGTAATGGAAAATTCAGTTAAGAATCACTAACATATATGAAAGCCAATGGTGAAAGGCGGATGAGGAATAGGATATTCACATTGTTTTAAAATATTATTATTTATTACAGAGGGGAAAAATGCTTTCTCAATGCAGACATCTGATAATGACCACCTTTAATCAAGAATTTGAGTTTCGAATTGTCAGTCATGTGTTGGTCTGACATGTGACTCCCGGGGTAAGATGTGGAGGAAGGTACCCATCACAGCCTATTTGATATTCTTATCAGAAACATTACCTGAGCAAATCTGATGGCATATGCCTATAATCCCAGCTACTTAGAAAGCTGAGGCAGGAGAATTGTAAATGCATTCATTCAGAATGTGACACATTTCATAGGACAACTAGGGGAGACTCTGTAAAGGACTCCATATCATGAATATGAGAAGAAAGCAGCAGAGCACTCTATATTAGGGAAAGCTAGAAAAATTTAATAGCCAAATGTGATGCTTAAACCTGTGATCCCAACACTCTGGTAGGCCGAGGCAGAAGAATGACGAGTTCAAGTCCAGCCTGTGCCATTTAGCAACTTAGTGAGACCCTATCTATCTCAAAAGTAAAAAATAAAAAATTTTAAATTTTAAATTAAAGATTTAAAAAGACTGGGGACGTGGCTTAGTATGAAGGCCTTAGGTTCAATCCCTAGTACTACAAAAACAAGCAAAACAGCCAGAAGGGATGTCATGTATGTGTATATTCTTTATTCCTGACACATCTGAGTCATGATACTCCTTTGCCTTACATATCTGAGATTTTTGAAAGACTTTCACTTTTATTAGTCCATGTTTGCAGTACAGGAAGATTCCATTCATCATGGAGAGCTGGTGCCCACACATGACACATCTCAATCCGTTTTCTTCCTTCCCTCTCCCTCCCTCCCCTGCCTCCATCTCGTGGTCCCCTGGTTTGGGAAATGGGAAAATGGACTCAGTGTCAGATGCTGTCACATTAATGCTGATTTTCTGCGATGTGATGGTGGTGCTACGACAAGGCAGAGCGTGTTCCTGTCTCTGGTCACTGTGGGCATTTTTAAACACGGGATGTCAAGTGAGAAGCTTGCTTTGGGCTGCATTAGCTGGAGTGAAGTGGTATGTACACAGAGTGGGTGAAACGGGTGGGTAGGGCAAGCGCTTAGCCAGTTGGTGAACCTATTCAAGGCGACAGAGGGGTATTCATTATATTCTTCTTTCTTTCTTTGTTTTTCAGCAGCAGGGATTGAACCCAGGGCCTTCACAATGAGCTACATCCCCAGCCCCTTTGTATTTATTATTATTATTATTTTTGGTGCTGGGGTTTGAACTCAGGGCCTTGTGCTCGCAAGGCAAACACTCTAACCACTGAGCCAAATCCCCAGCTCCTATTTTTTATTTTTATTTTGAGACAGGGTCTTGTTAAATCACTAAGTTCCCCAGGCTGGGCCAAAACTTGCCATCTTCCTGCCTCAGCCTCCCAGAGTGCTGTGATTATAGGCTGGGCTACCACACCCAGTTTTCGGTAGGTTTTTAAATATCCAAATATTTTAAAAAAAGAAACTAATAAATTGTAATTAAGCCTTTCACATTACACATTGCCTTAGCTTTCTTTTCAGGAGTGGCAGTGCTTTAGCAGGAACGACCCCAGACTTGGACAGATGATGGTCTTTGCACAGCTGGAGCTGAAGTGAGAGATGCAGGTCTTTTTTGTCTGTCTGCTTGTTTTCTGATACAAGGTCTTGCTATATATTTCAGGCTGGCCTCCAACTTGCAGCTCTCCTCCTCCTGCCTCAGCCTCCCGCATGCTGGGATTATAGGAGTGCACCACCCCAGCAGGCAAGGTCTTCTCCTAGAAGAGTCCTAGCACTTGCACTGACAGCCTTGTCCCCAAAACCATTCAAGCAGTTTAGCTTCTGGTCCTGGGCACCTCCTCTTTCCCGTGGCCGCACAGGCTCCTGCGCGCTCCAGGCCAGCATCATTCGGAGCATCAGTGCGGCTGACCTTGGAAGTCTAAGTAAAGTGGCTCTTCCTCAGGATGCTCCCAGTAAGAGCACTTTTTTCTGCAAGTCAGTCTCTAGAGATCATCTGGAGCCTGCCGCTTTTGCCTGAAATGGACTTGCCTCCCTCCCATGACTGCCTTGTTACAATGTCCATTAAGCTAGTGTTTTTACCTCTCTCTGGAGAAAAGCGTGCCCTAGATATTTGAAATTCTATTTCTGGTCCCCTCTGTTTTCAGGAATGTCATTATCCCTCGTGTCCTCTGACTGTTGCTGTCCCTTGGAGCCATTCCACTTTCCCATTTAGAGTGCCTCCTGGTAAAATTGCCAGTAAGTGCTTCTCTGGAAAAGTTCTGGGAAGGGGAGTAATGCTTGACCTGAGAACTGAGTGACCAGTGCTGCTCTTGCTCTCATCTGTCTGTCTGTTTTGAAAAGATTCACACATTTCCTTGTTTGGGCTGGGTAACAGTCTGTGATGGACAAATAACAAATGGTATTGAATTTATTTCCTGCCAATATTTTTGGTGTGGGGGTCTGACAGGTAGAGAGAAGCATCCCCAAAATGTTTTGAGCTAACACAGCTCAAACCTAACCTAACATAGTTAGGCAAAATGGATAGCTTCCCAGGATGCACTGCTCTACCAGGACCAGCATTCATTTCAATGTTGGCATTGTAGTGCGCTGACTCACAATATTAATCCTATCCTTTATTTGATAATCTCATCTTGTGGACTACTAAATACTTATGAACAAGGAAGAGTAGGAGGAGACTAAAGACTACTTATCAATAACTATACATTGGGTAGTTTACATAAACTGTTTTGTCTAATCCTTATAACGTCCCTGTAATTAAGCATTTATTGTCATTTTACAGATGAGAAAAGAGAGACTCAAGTTGAGATTTATCCCAAACACACCATTTGTAAGTACTAAATGCTGAAATCCTAGCTCTTACTATTAGTATTTATTATCACTGATAATTTATAGTCAGCTCTGTTTGCGCCATAGGCCAGAGTACTATAGTTTTCTTTGTAGAGGTCTTTCACTTCCTTGGTTAGGCTAAGTCCTAGATATTTCATTTTTCTTGGAGCTACTGTGAGTGGTGTTGTTTTTCTATTTTTCTTCTATCCTGTTCATTGTTGGTGTACACAAATGCTAAAGATTTTTGTGTGTTGATCTTATATCCTGCTACTTTTCTGAAGTTGGTTATTAATTCTAAGCATTTTTTGGTGGAATTGAGTCTTCTATGTGGAGTATCATGTCATCTGTAAATAAGGATAATTTGAATTCTTCTTTTCCTATATGTATCCCTTTTATTTCTTTCTCTTGCCTGATTGCTCTGGCTAATGTTTCAAACACTATCTTTTGGATTTCCAGTGTCTGTTGCGATTTCACTTTTTTCATTTCTAATTGCATTGATATGAGTCTTTTACTTTCTCATGGTAAGTCTGGTTAGGGGCTGATCTACTTTATTCTTTCAAAGAACTGGGTCTTTGATTCTCTGATTTTTTTAACTTTTTTTTTAGTCTCAATTTCATTGATTTTCGATTTCATTGAAATCATCTTTATAATTTTCCTCCTTAATTTTTGTTTGGGACTGGTTTGTTGTTGTTCCTCAATTTTTTTGTTGCTGTTTATCTGTTGGTCTCATTAGTTTCCTCTGTACTTTTGTCTGATTCGTTGTTTCTGTCAAGAATGTTTTGAAGCATTTTCTCTAGAGCTGGTTTAGCGTTCATATATATCTTCTGAGCTGGACTTTTTCATGGTGTTTCTCCACCTATTTTGAAGGATAGCTTTGTGGCTAAGTTAATGTGGGTCGGAAGTTATTTGCTCTTAGGGCTTGAAATACTTCAAGCTCTTGTAGCTTTTAGGATTTGTGTTGAGAAGTCTACTGTGATTCTAATTGGTACCTTTATATGTGATCTTTTGTTTTTCTCTGGCTGCTCTTAAAATTCTGGGTTCTTTTTGCTGGATATCTAATAATTCAATAAGGATATACCTTGGGGGACTTCTTTTTTCATCATAATTGTTTGGTGTTCTATAAACATCACTTGCTTCTATTTTAAATTCTTTTCTTATGTTTGGGAAATTTTCTTCCATTATTTCTGTAAGCGTGTCAGTGAACCCATCTGTACTATCTTCTGGTTTTCCTCTAATTCCGATTAGCCTTAGATTGGTCTGCTTGGTGTCACCTAGTAGCTGCTGATGGTCTTCTCTTCTTCTCTTACACTCTTATTTTCTTTTTGGCTTCTTTGAGCTCTTTATCATAATTCACTATTTTGTCCTCAATATGAGACACACTTCTTCTCATTGGTCATTTATGTAATGTATGAATTCTGTGCAGTTATTTTTTTAAATTTCAGGTATTTCCGACATATTTTTGAGAATTCCATATTCTTGTTGAGTCTGTCATTCAAAACTCTGTTTTAATTAGCTTATCCAGTTTTTTACCTATTTCCCCAAAATTCCCTGTGGGTACATTGACTGAAATTTCTGTGACATTTTGGTTCATTTCCTCTTTGAACTCATCTATTTTCTTCAAACGTCTATGGACTTTTCATAGATTTCTGCTACCTGGTATTTGTTTTCTTCTCCCTTTGTGACTCCTTGATCTGCCTTTGGAGAGCTGGGGGAGGAGTTGGAGATTTTCTATTGCCTTGCTTCCTCATTCATAAATATATATATATATGTATATATCCATCTTTTTTCCCCTTCTCTTGGGGGGGGGGTTGCTACAGACCAGGCACTAGAGAAGTGAGGAGAGTTTGTGGTTTATATGGAGATTTTTAGTAGGATGTTGCCTGCCCATCAATAATTTTCAGCTTTGTATGTCCAGTGCCAGTATTCACTCCTTGTTATTTGCTTTAAATGATTTCAATTCTGTCTCTATGCTTTGCCAAAAGAATTACTTCTGGCTATAACAGCATCCACAGATTCAATCTTACAACACTTCTATATGATTGTCCTTGCAGTTACACTTCCCCCTTTGCCTGTTCTCTGTGCACACTATGATTTTGTGGGGCAAGGGCAAGACATGGGGGAAAGGGGTTCACTTTGTGATTGAGGAAAGCTGCGTGGTTGTCAGACTTGCTGAGAGGGAGGACAGTAAGCTAGGCAAGATGTGGAAGAGCCAAAGGCTCAGGGTGGGAGGATCAAGGAATAAGAATAGAGGAGATAGGAGTGATGTGAAGGAGCTAAGTATGGGGAATTTAAAAACTTGGGAGGAGGAGTTTACACGTTTGGAAAAAGAATAAGAAGTAGTAATATTGTCTCAGGGGTTTGAGGTGAAGAAACTAGATAGGGAGTTGAGACAAAGGAGAGAGCCTAGACACCTACTAAATCAAGCCAATGAAAAAACAAATACACAAAAGTAACAGTCTAATAAACATGGGAAACCATAAAAGAACATAATATAATCCCACATTACTAAATAAGACAAGAAAAATACAGAAACTTAACCCTATAAGATGTCTGATGGGAACGTGGATTAAATATTCCCATGAGACATCACATGTGGATTCTCAAGTAGATTCTTTGCCAGAGAGTCCGGTGCTCACACCCCAGTAACTCCTCTGGTCCCCTCATCGCAGTCCTGAAGTGGACTCAGCCTCAGGACCCCTTTCTGCTGGGTTGCAGGTGCCCTTCCAGAGGCTGATCCAGCCCCTCATCTTGGGTTAGGAGCTCTCGCCGTTTCTCTCCCTCGTGTGACGGTGGATTCGGCAGACAGTGTGCCTTATGTTTAAAAAGGTAATTGTCCTGGTATAATACAGTCAACCGTGACTGTGGTTTTAATATGCTGGAAAAGTAACTAAATTGCTTTGCTAAATTGCTGCCTTGTGTGTTGCGTATGGTCATTTAACTGTCAGAGTTGTGCTCCTCTTAGTCAATAAGAGACAGTTTTTCTTGATTACAAAAATGTGTGTTCTTAGTTGATAAAGTAGATATTAACTCTTGTACGCTGTGTTCTGTTTGTACCAAAAATTTCTAAAGATGTTTCCTAAACTATACTTTTTGGTCTTGGCATAAGTAAATGATGCACCTTCTACTAAATGGTAATTCACACTGGTTTGCACGAAAGGCAACTTTTAAATTTCTGGTTAATGCACCTTTCTGACTGCACAAACCTTTTGTCACACACAAATTGGCTTCCTTTAATTAACTTTGTCATTTTATTTCTTAGTTCAACTCTACTCTGTAGCCTGGATTTTCTTTGCTCTTATTAACTTGTTTTGCATCTGCTGTAAGCTCTGTAACTATTGTTTGTCACCAATCTTCTTAAAAGATGTTAAAGTTACCCATTAATTCTGAAAAAAAAATATATATATATATTCTTTTGGTAGTTCTGGGGATTGAACTGAGCCTAAGGAGCACTGAGCTACAGTCCCAGTCTTTCCCATCTTCTTGTTGTTGTTTTGTTTATTTCTGAAACAGAATCTCACTATGTAGTTCAGGCTGATCTTGAACTCACTATGTAGCACAGGCTGACCTTGAACTCTCAGTGATCCTCCTGTTTCAGCCTCCCCTGTGCTGGGATTACAGGCATGTGCCACCAAGCCTGGCTTTGTTGTTCTTGTTGTTAGTGGTACTGGGGATTGAATTCAGGCCCTTTGCACTGGGTTACATCCCCAGCCTTTTTTAATTTTTTATTTTGAGAAAAGATTTAGCTAAATTGCACAAACTAGCCTCAACCTTGGGATCCTCCTGCACCAACTTTCTGAGCAGCTGAAGTTACACATATGCACCGATGTGCTTGGCTAAAAGTAATAATGAGAAACACTTAGCTGGGCATCGTGGCATGTGTCTGTCATCCCAGCACTCGGGAGGCTGAGACTAGAGGACTGCAAATTTGAGGCCAGAGTGGGGTACATACCGAGACCTTGTCACAAAAAAACAGAAAAAAAAAAAAAGAACCAAAACAAAAATAAACATGCCAAAGATATGAAAAACAAAACTCTAGTATCTCTGTTCTAAAAAGCAGCTATACAGTGTTTTAGGACATGAGTACAGCACAGTCATCCTTCCATGTCCATGGAGAGTTCTGTCATTCTCCTTGGATATAAAACCTGCAGATGCTCAAGGCCCTTTTGAAAACGGTGCTGTATTTGCATAGAACCCACACACCTCCTCCTGTGTACTTTGAACCACTGCCTGTAATACTTAATGTAGCATAAGTGTTGTAAATAGTTGTTACCCTATATTATTTGGGAAATAATAACAAGTTTAAAAACCTCTAAGGGGGTGCAGTTTTTTAAATCTCCTTTTTTTTTTTTTGAACAGTACTAGGGATTAAACCCCGGGCCTTTGCACTGAGCTACATCTCCAGTCCTTTTTGGTTTTTTTATTTTGAGACAAGTTCTTGCAAAGTAGCTAAATTGCCCAGGATGGGCTTGAATTTGCAATGCTCCTGCCTCAGCCTCTAGGACTGCTGGCATTACAGGTGTGTACCATCATGCTGGATCTCCGTGTCTGTCTCTTTATCTATCAACCTACCTTTCTTTGTGGTTGTTGGTTTTGCTTTATTTTTTTTTTTAAAGACAGAGTCTCATTATGTAGCCCAGGCCGGCCTTAACTGTCGGTCCTTCTGCCTTGACCTCCAAGTGCTGGGATTATAAATTAGTGCCACCATGCCCTGCCTTTTGAATATCTTTGATGGTCAGTCAAATCTATGGGCTTGGAACTCAGGGCTGTGTTACCCCACCCCAGTCATGAAATGCTTTCTGGCCTCTGAATTTCTCCCCTGCCCTAATCTTGCTTATCTTTAAGGAAGCACACAGATGGGAGGGTCCTCTTCCAGCTAAAACTGCTTGCATCTAAGATGGCTGCCAAGGTGGCCACCAGACGGCCTCCATCTTCATTATAACCCTATCTGCATGCTAAATGACACACCTCTAGTGCCATGACACTTGACTATCGCTAAGACAAGGACTAGAAAGAGCTTTGAAAGGAGTGATAGGTCTTGTGCGAACTCGCACAAAGTCTCCACTGCTTCGCAGAAGAGAGCTGAATATTCTTCCCCTTTATTAACCTATTCCTCTTACTCACTTCTATTACCCTTTCTCTATAATCTCTCAACTCCTAAAGGGTTGAGAAGTTGATTTGCGAGGGTTTTGTTTTTGTTTGTTTGTTTTTTGTTTCTTTTCTTTTCTTTTTCTTTTTCTTTTTTTTTTTTTTTGAGTCAGAGTCTCAGTATAGCCCAGGCTGGCCTCAGCCTCTAGATCCTCCTGCCTCAGCTTCCCAAGTGCTGGGAAGAAATGACTAGAAGGCATGATGGGGGTGATGGCTCCAGAGAGGTGCATCCTGGTGCATTTCACCTAAGAAGTGCACATCTCCCACCTGCATTTTGCAGTTATTTCCAACTTTATGGATAGATTCTCCACTGAGCACCCACCGACGCTGGTCAACTTGCAGGCCACCCAGCACCTCGCTGATCCCACATGCCACCTTCCCTGTCCTCTGTCACCGAAAGGCGCTGGGCTGACAAGACAGTATATGCTCAGTCTTTGATAGCTTACTTCAAATGAGGCTAAGTGGGAGGAAGGAGGAGGGGTGGGGAGGAAGGAAGGGACACAGGAAGGAGGCTGATTTCTTTTCATCTGCCCCAGCTGCAGCCTCTGCGCTGATCATCTTAACTCCTTTCCCCAGCACAGACTCTGATCCTGAATTGCCCAGGGCTCCTGGTCCTTCATTTTCTTCAACTCCTTTCCCCTCAGTTCAGTTACACTTCAGCAATGAGAACCTAGAGGAGAGAGAAAGGAAGGAAAAATAATGTCTGAAGCATTTGAACTCCACATTGTGGTTTACAGAGTTGTTCCACTTCTGTGAGCCCACATCAGCCTTCCAGAGAAGCTCCAGCCATGGTTGCCTCCACTGTGCAGGTGGGAGCTGCGATGTGGCGAGGGGACGGGCTGATTCACAGCCACACCGCTTGGACGCACTGGGTCTGGGGCTGACACTAAGGTTCAAATCTTGGGCCTTGCCCCAGCTTGTAGGAGTCCAGGGAATGTTTCTCAGGGGAATCTGTGCCTTAGCAGAACTAGAAGAAGAATCATCTATGAAATACCAGGAGAGTTTTAGATAAATTATCCCATCGACAAGCTCTGTCCCATCCAAACATCACCTTTAATTTTTCAAGGGAACTCAGAATCACACTGTTGGGAAAAAAAAAAAATCACACAGCATCTCTTGGTGCTCAAGGCACTCAAGGAAACACTTAGAAACTTTTAGTGAGGTTAAGTGGAGGTGTCTGTCTTTCACACTTGGCCCCAATTCAGATAATAAGGTGTGCGGAGACTCCTGAGTCCCTGTGTGCTAATGCTCGTCTTTCCTCCAATACAAAGGGCCAGGACTGGAGAATGTCACATTGGTGACATTCTCTCTTGGAACCCTGTGGAAGAGAGTGAGTTCCACTATCCACACATCAGTCCACTTTAAGACAGGCTTTATTTTCATACCTTTACTAAGACAATCACAATATGACTCCAGAGCCTGGACTAGTATTAATGTTAAAAGAACTCTTCCACTGTCAGTTGAGTTGGGAAAGGGCTTGCAGATAGTAATGTATTCACAGAAGAATGTTCTGCTAAGGGCGAAGATAAAGAAACCAGAACAGTCGAAATGACACTCCCTGCAGCCTCTCTGGAGGATGAGACATCTGATTTGATTTGCAGGACAAATTCTTCGGATAACATCTTGCTCACCTAGATCTTCAAACCTATCCTTGAGACATTTAACTCATTTTCTGTTCTTGAGACTAAAACCTTAAAACACCTCAGTTTCTTTTCTTTGATCCTTTGCCTGGCTCAGTTACTACTTACACCACAAAACCATGCCTAACTCTCCTGATACTAGTGGAGAAACTCTCTCTCCTCCAAAGCCCAAGTTACTTTTCTTTGGATCCTCAGAGCAACCTGTTGGAGATCAGCACCAAGGTCCCCTGGGTGGCTACAACAGAATTGAAATATAAGTTGAGGGTCTTGGCTCTGGACAGTGCCCACCACACCCAGGTCCTCAGCTAGAAGAACTCATGGCTGTCTGTGGCCCCATCAGCACATCAGCAGACTAGTCACATAACTGCTGCCCCAGAACAGGAACCTAAAAATTCACAATGGTCAGCTTTGGTGAGGGGTGAGGGGTCAATGTGGAATCTCCCTGACCCCAGAGCAAGGCAGAGCTGGTGACGGTGGTAAATATGGTTCCAAGAGGGAGTTAGTCCCAGCATTCTTTATTCATCCGCTGTATGCTTTCTAAAACCTTATCTATAAATCAGTCATGTCTTTCCCGAGCTAAAAGCCCTTCCCAAGTGTCCTCCCTGCATTTAAAATAAAGTCAGAGTCCTCGACACGGCACTCTAAGCTCTCCTCACTGCAGCCTGTTTTCCTCTACAACCTCACATCTCACAGTCCCTCCTCTCCAGCTCCTGTTACCCCCAGAATGCACAGACTGAGCTCCAAGTCAGTACAGTGAGGAGCATGTGCCACGCCTGTCCTCAACACGTGTTGATGCTCCTGAAGGCGACAGGTAAATGTGCATTTCCGGTGCAGAGCATGGTGCCATGTAGTGAAGTTCTAGGTTTGACGGGGACTCACAGAAAGGATGCTCAGGAGTCAGAAGGTGGGAGAAGACCTCCTGAAAGGTGTGACACATGAGCTAATGCTGGGTGACCACAGGAGATCCTGAGGCTTAGGACCCAGTGTCTCAGCAAACAGAACAGTGTGCAGGCAGGAGGCAAATATGAGCCTGAACTCTGAAAACACAGGGAAGAGGGCTGGCTAGTGGCATTGTGAGTGCTACAGTATGGACTGGAAGTGTCCCCAAGACCCGTGTGATTCAGGTTTAGTCCCCAGTTTTGTGCTGTTGGGAGGTGGTTGAAACTTGAAGAGATAGCGGCTGACAGAAGGGCTTCTGGTCACTGAGGCTGAGCCCTGAAAGAGATGGCAGGGTCCTGGACTCTGTTTTCTCTCTTTTATCCCCAGACGTAAAGTGAATGGGCTTCCTCCATCACTCACTGCTGCTGTGATGTTGCCCCTCAGCAGGGCCCTAAAACAGGGCCAAGAGACCATGGACTTAAACCTCAAAAAAATGTGAGCCAAAATAAACATTTCTTCTCTTTTTGTGTGTGTGTGGGGGGCAGGTACTGAGGCTTGAGCCTAGGGCCTTTCCCTTGAGCCACAGTCCAAGCTCTTTTTAAAATTTCTTATGTTGATACAGAGTCTTGCTAAGTGGGTAAGTTGCCTAGGCTGGGCTCAAACTTGTGCTCCTCTTGCCAAAGACTCTGAGATTGCTAAGAACCTTTCTTCTTAGTAAGTTGAGTATCTCACATATTTTGTTATAGTGATGGAAAGCTAACACAGTGACACATGTAAGTAGGCTCAGTGTGGTGGTTTTTGTCTGTCATCCCAGAACTCGGGAGACTGAGGCAGGAGGATTGTGAGTCTGAGGACAGCCTGGATTACATAGAAAGACCCTTCAAAAGAAAAAAAAAAGGTTTTAAACTTGAGGTACACAGAAGCCACATCTTGCTAAGGCTTTCTAAGCATTGCCATGGAGTTCAGCCCATCTCTTAAGGGCTGTAGGAAATCAGTGAGATGTTTTAAGCTTAAGTTGAGGTGAACAAAAAATTGAGGGGTGGCAGGTAGAGAGACACAGAGAGAGAGGTAGAGACAGAGAAAGAGAGAGAAGGAAACAGAGAGACAAAGAAGCCGAGAGAACATCAAACTATATCAGCCCTGCTTAGTGATCACATATTTGTTAAAAGCAGTTGTGCAAAGACACCCGAGGTGGAATACACAAGCAAAGCACACCCCAAGCTCCCAAAACACTTACTTAAGAACCTCAGTGTCAGCAGATATGGTGGCACATGCCTGTAATCACAGCATTCTGGGAGGCTGAGGCAGGAGGGTAGCACATGTGAGCCTAGTCCAGGCCACTTAGTGAATTATCAAGACCTTGTCTCAAAAAGTGAGTAAAGAAGGGGTCATCAACACCAAAGAAAGGCAACACGATGCCACAATGCCAGGAAGGAACAGGACCTGGGAGGCAGGTTAAATAAACACGAGTGAGGAAATCAAGTTCTTACCCGGGACGTGGAAATGCGGGATTCCCGAGGGCCAGCTTGATGCAGGCAATGTCTTGGGGGTGGATGTGTCTGGAGTATTCTGAATACGTCTGTGTGCATTTTAACTTGCAATTGTTCATTAGCAAGTATGCAACAAAGTATTCAATTTTTTTTAGAATTATGAGGTATATTACTAAAAATAACTCAGGGAGCCCAGTGTGGTGGTACACGCCTGTAATCCTAGCCGTTGGGAAGCTGAGGCAGGAGGATCCCCGTGAGCCTGAGACCAGCCTGAACTATATAGTGAGGTCTTGTCTCAAAAACCAAAACCAAAACCCCTCTGACAATTTGAGAAGTGTTAATTGTTAAGTATGCAATGAGACAGTAACTAAAGAAGCGAAAAGCACACCACATGCCAAATAAAAATGATTAAGTTATAAACAAGTGAAAAACAAAATGAGCAGATTCATCTCTGTAATGCTACTGGTTTCAGGAAAACAAACTAGTAACAGTAAATTAACATGCCTAATTTCACATGAATGTTTAATTTAAATATAAAACGTATAATGTAGTCTTTTTAGCTTTATAGTGGTATGAGAACAATAGGGAAAGACATCCATAAACTAGTTTATATGCATTTAAAAAAATTATAATGGAATGGATTACATCAGCCCTGAGGGTCATAGGTTTGTTTTCTCTTTAAATTGTATCCACTCATTTCTCAAGGACAACTCGGGTATAAAGTATACATTGTTTTCAGGGATATAGGAGGACCGATTTCCATGTTGTGAAAACCTAGGTGGGATCCTGTTTGAACAGGATGTCGGCAGAGCAGTTGGATATGAAAAATTAGATTCAAGAACCACTGAGAGATCGTCCCTTCCGGAGGATCGGAAATCACTTAGATAGGGGAAGTGAGTGAGAAATGTTTGAGCCTAGTGGACTAAGAAAGTAGCCATGCCGTTCTCAGAAATTGGTTATTCAAGAAGAGAAACTAATTTAAAAAAAATAGCATGGCAGCTAGCTGGAAGTGTGAAGCAGGATCTTGCGGGTAGTAATTCTTGCCCTCGCCAGCACAGCATCTATTCCACTAGTACATCTGTGCCGAGCATATCCTAGCCAGGGCTGAGTGGGAGAGGCGCACACTGAGCCCCAAGCAAGAGGTTCAGATGGCTTCCTGGGCCCCTGCACTGGAAGGCTGTCGGCAGAACCTGGGGCCACGCGGGGCAGCAAAGGGACCCAGGGCGCCTCCTCCCCTGCTCCAGCCCGGGGAGCTGCTGGCCTGACTTGCAGCCCTGATTTGTGAGTTGTTACTTAAAGTCATTTGTACACATCTCCTATTTTCGGTTCAGATTACTACCAGTAAGCAGCCAACATCCCAAAAGAGAAAAAGTTTCCGGTTTGGAAATGTGAGGCCATCTGTTTCTCATTCTACCCCCCTCTCTTCCCTGGATTTCTTCTCTTTGCTTCTCTTTCTCCCTTCCGCTCCCAAGAACACACAGCTCAGCTGGGTGCTAGTGACCTTATTTGACTACATTTGCTTTAAGGAGAATGCTGGGCTTGTTACTGGAATTAAACGGGGAAGTTCCTTGTTTCCGCTCAGAATAGGTATCTTGGATTTACTTAAAATTTTTTCTCCATGAAAATTCTGTACTTAAACTAAATAACAAGTAAATCTAAATAAAGTGATAAATATAATCGAGTCCGATTAAGCCAAATGTCATTTTGTTGAATGCAATGCAAAATTACATCTGAATGTCCTGTTATCAGACACTTAAATTTAGCCAGAGGGTACTTGTTGACTTTTCCATTAATTGAGGTTGAAAAGGAGAGACTACCAGGCTAGCCTGGAGGCAGCCACAATGCCACCAGCCCTGCTTCCCTCCTGGGATGCAGGAGCGGGTCCTGTTTCTTTAGAAACTGGCTCTAATTTGCTTTAGTCTGGTGTTACATGTCCCCCTTGTGTTGGTTGCTAATATTGTCTTGCTTCTGTTCCTAGAACTGCGAGGCTTGACTCAGAATTGAGTTCATCAGTATATTGCAACCATTGTCCTCCTCCCCATTATCCCCACCACCATTATGATCCCTGCCATTACTGCCACCACCGTCTCCGTTGCCATCTCCATGTAGTGTGTGTGCAGTGGGTCCCAGTGGAAACACAGTGTAGGATGCTTCAAATCCTGCATGTTGGAGCTAGAGGTAATTAGTTCATCTTTGCGGCATTGGGGCTTGAACTCAGGGACTTCGCCCTGGGCTGCATTTCCAGATACTCTTTAATTTTTTTTTTTAATTTTGAGACAGAGTTTCCCTAAATTGTAAACTTCCCAGCCTCCCACAGTGCTGAGGTTACAGGTGTGTGTGTGTGTGTGTGTGTGTGTGTGTGTGTGTGTGTGTGTGTATGTGACCATCCTGGCTTAGATCTGAATTGCATTTCTTCCTTCTCAGCTGTGTTCCTTTGACCAACTTACTTACATCCCTGCATGTGGGTTTATGAGTTTCTGCATTAAGTGGAGGTGACATTGATGCTTACGGAATCATTTTAAGGACAATGTATATAGCGTCTGATGTTGGTGCTCAAAACGTATTACTTCTTTTTCCATTCATTTCTTTTTCTAAGGAAGACAAATATCGTTGCCAAGAAAAAGTGAAGAGATAATTGAAGCAAATTGGATATGCTCTGAACTTTTAAAAGAATTGAGTGTGTGTTTAAATTACCTACATAGCTGGGGATTTAGCTCAGTGATTAGAGTGCTTGCCTTGCAAGCACAAGGCCCTGAGTTCAATCCCCGGCACCAC